>PVJD01005133.1:110809-121253 GCA_004026545.1 Mormoops blainvillei | reverse complement strand
GAATAGTTTTTGAGATTTTAATAATGTGTTATTTGAAAAAGGAGAAAAGTTTCCTTAGTTTACTATATTTACATTTCCAAATTGTATTAAATCTTTACATCAGTTTTGTATATTTTCTCTTGTACTACATTTTAGATTATATCTAGAAATCTCATTTAGTATAATTAATTTCTTATGAATTTTCCTTAATAATAAATACAGTATTTGAATATCATAGTCATCTAATATCTAAATTTTAAAACTGTTACAAAAATATTTCCAATCATTATTAGAATAACTACATATTTTAAATCAATTTTCTATTGAAAAATTTAGAAAGATTAAGAGTCTATATAATTATAGAAATATATATAGTAAAATAGAATTCAAATTTTAACTAATGTTCGCAATCAAGGTAGAACTATCTGCAGATCATTCAAAGGAAATCATGTTTATTCTTCAATTTTCAGTTATAATTTCCTTTCAGCATTAATCTAAATACATTAGGTTGTTAAAATTACTATTCCAACCTATTAGTAAAGACCACACTTGTTTTTCATAAGTTTATAAATTATTTATATAAAACTTCTTTCATAATTCTCATACGAAGGCAACTTTCAAGCAATCTTAGGATGAATTTCATCATAAAAAAAGGAGTCATTGAATAAAGTTCAGGAGGAGCCCTTATAATTATAACATGCCATGTTTGCTTGACATTGTTCCAATGCCCAAATTATCAATGGCCTGTTCTAATATAATCCTTTACCTTTAAATAATAGCATATTTGTAATTAAACAATAGTATAATTCAGTGATGGTATTATGAATATTGAAATATCTGTGATATAATCTAATTTTTTTGGTTCTGCTAAGAAAAGAACAATTTTAATGTTTTACTAGAACTGTTTAAAAAAAATGGCAGTGATATTTAGCAGATTAAATGAAATTGGCCTGTCTCCCAAGTTACTATTATATTACACATAGGCAAGTTTTCCGCCCACTTCAAATCCTCTCTTCTGAAAAGTTTTATGTGACTGCCATAAGGGACTATCTAAACCTGTCACCCATGTGTGGAATGCCTTGTTTAAATTTTTGTTTTTAAATATAGAATAGAGGGTGGGGCAAAAGTCGGTTTATAGCTGTGAGTACATGAAAGAGTTTATTTCTGTATTATTATTCATTAATTATTGTATTATTTTTCATACAAACAACTGTAAACCTGCTTCCCCTCACCCTTTATTAAACAAAATGAAGCAAATGAGCCCACATTGGCTTTCTGTAGTATCATATGTACTGACATATTCTCTCTGTTCCTATATTTGTAGTCATTGATTTCAGCATGTTTTGATGACAACAGTCTATTTTAAAGTAAAACAAAGATATTGGTAACTTCAGGGTATGATTCTGAGAGAATTTAAATATTTTTTATATAATCACAAATGAATAATTTAATTTCAGTAATTTAATTTTGAAAATTTGAAAATTTTCAAAATTGTCTGCAATATTATAGATCCTTTATTGTTTGTCATTTGTAGACAAAAAAGCTAAAAGAAAAACTGTTGGAATGCTAGAGAGAATCAAAGAGGTCTGGGAAAAATGGCAGAACAACCTGAGATGAAACATGGCTATAAATGGCATATTGTATATGATGGTTTGAAAGACATATATAAAAATAGTTACCTCAGGATTTAAAAATACATTCTTATTATGACTTAGTAAATATGTAGTTTTCATTCTTTTTTTTTTTGACATGGCTTATCATTTGTTTGCATTAATTGATTACAAAACAGGCAGATACAATCCATTTTCAAAATTAGCTATCATACAGATCACGTAGCTGAAAAGACAGAAAAGAATTTTGTTTTACAATTAATTTGAGGTTATTTAAAATTTGGATTCGATTAGGAAGCACAGTTCTAAAAAGTCTTTTCCCTGAAACTTGGAAATGCACACATGCAGGTGACACTTTACAACTTGAGTATGTGACCATGTGCAGTGATTTGAGAGGCTTGGGGATAGCTTCTCTGGCATGAATTATATTTATTAAATGCTGAAAAATGAAAATTACTACTTTAGGTATTCAATGGGAAATTTGTTAAGATGTCACTCTGTATAATACAATTTATAAAGCTTTATTGAAAGGTAATTGATAGCATAGTAATGATAGGATAGTAATCCTATCAATTTAGTAATCTTAGAACAGAAAGAAAGGATAAGAATACTATTATCTGGGTGAAGAGGCAAGGTTTAGAAGATGTAGCTAAAGACATTTAAATTAATCACAATTCTGATCCAAGTTGTTTCTGTGTGTACATTTATATCAATTGTTTATTTGTGCCTATAATAAGTTTCTCACCTCACATCCCAATGGCTAAAGTCTAGAATCTGATCAGTTATATGGAGTTTGAATCCCAGCTCAACCACTTAATCACTAGAAATCAATCTTCAAGCCTTTTAACCTCTATTAGACAATTTTCTTCCTTCTAAATCCAGCACAGTAGCATTGTCTATATATCACCTAGATTTCAGTAAATGCTAAATGTTCATTATTATTATTGTATTGTAGCCATGACAAAGGAACAATTATTTTCACTGGAGATTTTTAAAAACAACTATCTGAATAATATTTCAAACACTGTAATTTACTTCCAAGCACATTATTTCCTGTAAACACTCATAATCCTAACAAAGTGACTGTGAAGTAGGGATGGATACTCACTGTTCTACAGTGAGCAATTAAGTCTCTCAGAGTTTGAGTGTCTTACTGCATATACTGAATATTACACAGGAAAGCAAAAGCCGTTATTCCAAACCCTTTCTGATCTCCACGGCTCCTGAATTTATCTGTTTATGGAGGAACCTTTAACTTAAGGTGCCTCCTCTTAAACATTAGCACCACTAGGGCTACAATCAAGATTCTTTACAACTGAACAGTTTTTTCAGACTACTTTCAAATGGCTCAGAATGAAAACCACACACGTGAAAGCACAGGAAAGATAAAGCAAATGTGGGAAAAAATAACATCTGGAGAAGTCAGGTGACTAGCATGTAAGTGTTAATCATACATTTTCATTTCCATGGAAATTATAAAAACAAAAAATTTCAAAATTAAAAAAGTGCGTGTGAGGAGGACCAGATGAACGTGGGGAGTGAGGGTGGACTTAGCAGGGTTCTCAATATAGGGCATCTTTCAGTAAGCTCCTGCCTTTAGTCAATCTAGCACACTAATCAGACGATTCAGAATTACAAACTTAGCTGTCTAAATCTGACTTGATTTAAGGGGCAAAAAATACCATGTGATATTTTCCATGCAGAGTATGGTAAAAATCAACCAGTGGGTTTGATATGGTCATTAGGGTTAAACTCCTCTTCATCCGCATTAACTGAATTTTGGTATGTGATTATCAAGTTACTGACAGCCAGGAGGACATAGCATTAGCCAGTCCCCCCAAAAGAAAGATGAATGTGAATTGGTGTTAAATTTGTTCCAGGCCAGAGTACCTGGTGAAATCATAGGGCATTTGTTTATCTGAGCTCATTTATTATTAGAGGAACATTCTCTTTAACTTCTTTGGAAAGGTGTTGCCATTCAATCTTCTCTTGAAAAGGAAGAATTTGTACCTTGAAAATGTTTATGAATATTTCATAAGAATTGTCTTCGGGTGCATGCCTGTACGTGCTAGCCTGGCAGAGGTTGACAGATGTACGGAATATCGTAATGGGTTGATGGATGCATGTGGAATGTTTAATGGAAAAGTGAGAAGTGTGTGCAGGGCTGCTGTGAAATCTTCAATATTGTGCTTACTGATTTTTGTTGGCTGTTAACCAAATCCTCACAGAAATGATAGTTTCTTATTAATGGGTTTAAAATGACAAGATTAGCGTGTTGCACTAACTAGGCCTATTAGAAATGTATTTGGAGGAAGCACCAGTGATTTCTTTTTAATTAAAACATTTTTAAAATACATATATCTGAGAGAAATAGATCTTAATGAGTAGGAGCACACATTTTTATTTTTCCACGTGGGGATCCTATTTAATTATATCCCCTTTGCTGCTTCGATGTCTCAGAACCCCAGAGAAATTCCACAGTTACTGGGGAATAGGGATAGTTTGGTCGAAGAGCAGCAAAGGTCAGGAGAAATCAGGACACTATCATTAAAAAGAAACAAACAAAACTTTACTCAGTTAGCCTTAGTAAGAGAAAGATGTGCACAAGTGGAAAAATAGCATTGTTAATTAGTAGAATGTCAGACTCAGTTTGATTTGCTATTTTTGAAATGGGTAGAAGAAATCGAGGAATAGATTTAGAAATGATTGGTGGATCAGGAAAATGTGGTGAATTATTTAATTGGGAGTTAATGTGAACATAGGAAGGCCGAGGAGGAGAAAGTTTTAAATGGCCTTTAATCACATGAAGGAGTTTTCAAGTGTCATAAAATTAGGATCTGTCCCAATCTTTAGAAGTTAAAGATACAAAACATGGGCTTAAATTGTAACAAAATGTATTTATGTTACACATAAATCATTTTTTTAAAATAAAGCTGATTAAATACTAGAAAAGACTTCCAACGATGGTTGTCCCAGTTAGCTTCTAGAAGTTTTAGAATACCTAATGTTTTATGTAATGTGTGTGTGTATATGTATATATATATATAAAATACATATATATATAATACATATATATATATAATTTTCTTTAATCTGACAATTCACTGTGTTACTGACGGAAGACCATCTGTTACTGGTGGAAGTGGGGCTCTTGCACTATCTGAAGGAAAAGAATTTTCTGAGACCCACATGGGCAGATGAGGCTCTGTGGTATGGTTTATTGATTATGTAAAATTAAGGAGGTTACACTCCTGGCTTCCCAGTGTCCCATCTCTGTCATCTCGCCATAGAAAATGTCCAAACTTGTCGTCAGTGGGGCCAGGACGAAGACCATTGCTCAGAGTTTGTACTCCATTATCAAAACACCATCCAGTCTAGCATCCAACTAGTTTAGCATATGTTTCCATCTGTAGCCCATTTCAGGTTCCTTCCTGGAACATGCATGTAGAATTGCATGGCCATGGGCCATGTGGCTCCTAGGACCAGGTACATTCTCAAAATGACCAATCAACTTCCAAACTTTCATGTGCTTTTGTTGGGCTCACCTCCTAACCACTCCCTTCTTTCTCCTGGCTGGACTGACAGGCATCTATGGTCTAGCACCACCCCGTGCTGCCATTTTGACTTCCACTGTGCATGTACCTGCCTTCCCCTGGTCCCACTTGGCCATCTACCAGAGGAGAGGGTGGAGTATCGATCCTCTTGGCAGAGAAATGTTGTAACCACCAGGGTGTGAAGATGCAGCTTCCTGGTTAGCAAGCAAACGGGCTTATGCTTCTGAGTTTATTAAACTCAATGTCTAGTTCCCTTCGTTCTCTTTTCTAGTTAAATACCACCTGTAACAACTGCAAGGTATGAGGTTATGTTTAACATACATTGTTCCATTAGCTATCTACTTATATCTTTATACTACTTTAATCTGTTAAAAACACTGGCAAGTAAAAAGTAAAAAAGCATGGAATGTTACCACACATTAGTATATATATATACTATATATAAATAAATAAATATATATATATTTATTTATTTATTTAGAGACTAAGAAATTTGTCCTTTCTGAAAGCAAAGGACCTGGCATTTATAAACTCATTTAATTCATTCTAGTTAAAAATAGTAAAATGTTGGAACTTTTCATTCAATTTATGGCAGATTCTATGCTTTTTTGAAAAGTCTGTTTTAGGAATATATCAGCTTAACATGTGTCTTTATTTTTTTTTAAAAATCAAAGGACTATTTTTATATATTTTATTAAGAGAAGTAGTTAACATACTTTCAATCAAATCTTGTGAGGTATTAATATTTAGTGTAAAAAGAAGACTTTGTGAGTGGATGAATTATTTTCATTTGTGAAGTTGACCAATGTCTATGCTACTCTGGCTAATAGAATCCCAACATGTTTGGACTATGTGAGTATTAAGGAAAGAATGTTTCCACAGCTCACTGCTATAATCCTTGCATGATCTGCAGAGACCATTTTAATGAGTCCCAGACTTGATTTTTTTCTTGTTTCTGAAATTTGTAACTTTAGCAGAGTCAAAAATGATTATATTTCATTTCATAATAATAATCAGTTATTTTGATAATTTCATGACTCTGATTATCTAAAAAGGAGCTGGTCTAAGAATGCAGTCCTATGCCGATTCCCAGAATAGACTCTAAAAAGAGGAAAGCACTTACTCCCAGGCACTTGTCCTTCTCATGTTTAGCATTTAGGAGAAAGACATCCAAATCACTTAAAATGGGCTGCCTAAGTTTCATGCTAATCCAGTTTCATGGAATCTTTGTGTCGGAGATAAGATTAATTAACTTATTGGATCTGATTACCGTAGACCATGATTTCTGTTAATAACCATGTTTATCATCTAATGTCAAATTTGTTTCTAGCAATTCACTTGATCACATAAATATACGATGCACTGAACCTGTTGCATTTGACATGAGATAAATATTAAGGGTTGAGAGGCTTACTTCTGCTGTAACATTTCATCTCAGATACTGCTCTCTCTACTCACAGTACAGCCTAAAATATTATTTCTTTGTAAAGTAGAAAATGTATCTGGGAAAACTTAAAAATCATACTAACATGTATTCCATTTCTCATAAAAATGTGATTATTTTATCTGATATTCTAGGTCCATAGAAACCTAATGTATAAATCATTTAATCAGTTATCTTGATTTATTTACCCGATTTAAGGTAAAACACTGGTTTTCACTTAAGCATATCTTTTTCTGTAGGGGGAAAACTATGGTTAATAAAAGTGTGACAAATGTAAATAAAATCATGGCAACATAACAATAATAACATGCAAATAAATTATGCATCAGGATAAGAAAAGGAACAATATTTGATTCTATTTTATATTTCATGTATAGAGTATTCATTTTTCGTAGATCTACCTCTGAACATTTAGTCTATTTAAAGTCATCATTTATGTAATCTAATATGAGATTCCCGTAACTATGTTAATGTATTTTTCACTTTAATTGCAAAGTATTAGGCTTCACCTTGTTGACATTTTGCCTGCAGGTTCATGAATATATATGAATATGAGTGCTCATTGTAGATTGCAACATGAAATGTTTCATAGAATGCTGCAGTTATTGTGTGTTTGTGTTACCATAGTTTGTCTCCACACATATGTCTGTCTATAGACATGAAAAATTCACCATCACATTCACCAAATTTAATTTGGTGCCATATTCGCAAGTAACCAAGGTAATTTGTCTTTTTATTAGTGTTTTATTTTAAAGTGTTCAATTATAATATAAATTTGTTTCAAACCAATGCCAAGCATTTTAATTGCTACACTGGGTTATCTTCATATTAGAATCTTGCCTTTTTATTCATTTAGGAAAGATTATCACTAAAGATTGTTTATAATAACTTCTCAATTTTAAGATGATGTACCAACAGAGTAAGAAATTTGCATAAATCAGACACTTGCTGCATAGATGAAGAAGAGACTATTTATTTTCCCCTTTAACACTAATGTAAGAGCATTTTGTAATGAATACTCTATGTGGGTGTGTGTGTCTGGTGAAGAATTAATATTCCCATCCATTTTTTTAATATATATATCTGTGATGGGCATACAGGTGGTTTTTATTATGTTTCCTTATACATTTATGTTTATTCAAAGTAATTTATAATGTATTACAACTTTAAATTTCTTTACAAAAATTTAAAATATCTTAAGTAATAGGCATGTTTTTTTAAATTATTTGAATATTGTAAATAAATGCAATTTTGTTAAGTATAAATGGAAATATTTTGCAAAACACAAAGAATAGCATATTGCCACAAAACAAAGTAAATAAAAAATATATTACATGGACAGTATTTTGAATTTTAAGCTGAATGTTATTCTACCACTCAGAGGTTACATGACCAAATTTCAGAATATTGATAAGCTATGTGAATACTTTTGTATTAATATGGCATGTTTCCCTTCCCCCGTTTAAAACAACATCACAAAATTAACCAATGGCTGGGGAACTTTGGTCTGTGGAAGCAGATATTTTGGGGCTTAAATCCTAACTCAACCAATGACATTAATAAAATGACTTCACCTACAAGTTTATCTATTTGTCTGCAAAGTTAATATACTTGCCACAAAGTATTCACTAATTGAACTTAAACTGAACTAACTTCAAAATAATAAACACATTTTCTCTAGTATTGGGAAATTGGGACTATAATATCATATATTTAGAGTTGTATTAGATTCCATTGGACATGATTATCCTTTCCATGCTCTTATGGATAATTCACAAAAAGGCATTATTTATTTAATTGAGAAGAGCTTGTCAGTCTCGGTCTGGTAGCTCAGTTGGTCCCAATATACCAGTGTTGCAAGTTTGATCCCCAGTCAGGACACATATAAGAAACAGTCGATGAATGTATAAATAAGTGGAACAACAAATCCCTGCCCCTCTCTCTCTCTCTTCCTCTCTCTAAAATCAATTAAAAAATTGTCAGAATAATGAATACAAAAAAATAAACACAAAATTCAAAGGTACTACAATGTTAAGCCTCTGTTATTTCTGACCCTTTATTTCACATTATTAGCCAGCTTCTCAGTGGTCATGTATTTTTACTTGCTATTGATTAGTTCTACCTTTTGAAATGGTAGCAGTAAAGATACGTTAGCAATGTGGAAGTTATTCTCATATTACGAAGTAGCCAGAGTGCCATGGTAGTAGGGATAAAATGTGAAAATTAAAGGTCACATTCCAATTTCATTATGTGCAAACAGGTATTTACAGATCGAAGCTGTGTAAAGAGAAAACTTGGCCATATTTCTGATAATGTCATTCCAAATAGCTTGATAAACAATATACATTCATATAGAAGTAGTTTAGCCCTGGCTGGGGTGGCTCAGTGGATTGAGTGCCAGCCTGAGAACCAAAGGGTCTCCATTTTGATTCCCAGTCAGGGCACATGCCTGGGTTGCAGGCCAGGTCCCCAGAAGGGGGTGCTTGAGAGGTAACCACACACTGATGTTCCTCTCCCTCTCTTTTTCCCTCCCTTCCCCCCTCTAAAAATAAATAAATGAAATATTTTTAAAAAGAAGTACTTTCTTAATTTTTTCAAGATCTCAAAATTCTCAAAAATTAAATAAATTTATTTTCTTGTATATTTCAAAAAAATGCTAGAACCTCACATGGCCCTCCATTTATACACAATTATAGAATTCATTTACCAGAAAGACTGCGTATAATTGTGCCAGTTCTGCAGTTTACATCTTAGGTGTCAACATTCATTACATAGACATGAGGAATTTATGCAATTTTTACAGCCACTTCCTGGCTGCCAGCAGTAGAATGTCTACTTTTAACAAAATCAGCATATTATGACAAATTTAGGCAGATGGAAGTCAAGTGTCTTGAGGACACTTGTCTTATATGTACTTCTATATACATGGCATTTTTATGTGTATTAGTAAGAGGTCAAAATTTAACCAACATAAAATTATGACATGTTTTGATCCTAAAATACAAAGATCAAATAGGGTAAAAAATGAAAATTCTAAGTGCTATGCCTAGGTTTTCAAGAAAATATATTAGCACTCTTTCAGTTATCCTTATAAAAAGTAGTAAGTATAAGAAAACATTTAAGAATATAATAATTATTGTTTTACTCCCTCCTTTCCTATTTAGATGCCTTTTATTTCTTTTTCTTGTCTGATCGCTATGTCTAGGGCCTCCAATATTATGTTGAATAGAAATGGTGAAAGTGGACACACTTGTCTTGTTCCTGATCTTAGTGGGAAAGATTTTAGTTTTTGTCCATTGAGTATGAAGTTGGCTGTAGGTTTCTCATATATAACCTTTATTATTTTGAGGTATTCTCCCTCTGCTCCCACTTTGCTGAGTGTTTTTATCATAAATGTCTCTGTACTTTGTGAAATGCTCTTTCTGAATCTATTGATATCATCATATGATTTTTGTCTTTCCTTTTGTTTATGTGATGTATTACGTTTATTGATTTGTGAATATTATACCATCCCAGCATCCCTGGGATGAATCCCACTTGATCATGGTGGATAATCTTTTTAATGTGTTTTGGATGCAGTTTGCCAAAATTTTGTTGAGGATTTTAGCATCTATATTAATCAACAATATTGGCCTATAGTTTTCTTTCCTTGTGATGTCTTTATCTGGTTTTGGGATTAGGATGATGCTGGCTTCATAAAAAGAGTTTGGGGGGTCTTCCTTCTTTTTGGATTTTTTGGAATAGTCTGAGAAGGATAGGGGTTATCTCTTCCTTAAATGTTTTGTAGAATTCTTCTGGAAAACGTAGTGCCCATCAGTGAATGAGTGGATCAAACATCTCTGGTACATTTACACAAT
>PVJD01005133.1:0-110709 GCA_004026545.1 Mormoops blainvillei | reverse complement strand
CCAGTGGTTTTTCTTTTATTTCTATTGTCATAAATAATAAAATTCAAGATATACCCACATAAAATTTACTTTTTATAACCATCATACCTTATAAATATTAATGTTTATTAAATTTCTATAAGGGGAGTAAACATAAGAAACAACATTAAAAACAGATTTATCATGAAGATTTTATCTATCATTTGAACAAAATGAATTAATTCACTGTTGAGTTTATTTAACTAACAAAATCTCCATTTCTCTGTGCAGTATTATTAAAAAAATAATTCTTTCCCAGCAAAGCTTTTGAGGCTCCCTTTGCAGGGGTATACTTTAACTCCACAGCTTTCAACAGCTTTTAGCAAGGAAACAGTTTGGGCAAGTCAAGTAAAAATGACTAAGCAAATTTGGAAAAAAAATCAAATGGAACTTTTATAATTGGAGTAGATAAAAATGGAACTTTAGAAATGAAGATTATATATTTAGAGTGATGTGGAAATTAAGTTTTCATAAGCATAAAAAAATCACTTCTTTCATCTTCCAACCTCAAGATCCACTCCTGGATCTTAATGGTCCTGTGGAATGGACCATTAGGGTTAGCTCTTGGCCTCCTGGTAAATCAAAGTAATTTGACTAAGCCTCTTATTTATCAACTCATCTCACTTTCCCACCCCATCCCCAATTCCGAAGATGCTAAGGTATGAAAACTAGTGGCTGGACCTAAATCTAATGAACCGACATTGTTTGCATCCTTAGTCAATTCAGCCAAAAATATTTATAATTTTGCAAAATAAAACTTCCAGTATGTTCCCTCAAAGAACAAGGGTGTAGAACTACTAAAGCCAATATATTTTTATATATTTGCCATGTGTTGTGCCCCACGTTTAAATTTGTGTGTGGTCATATCAAATAAGATTTTAACGTTGCTTTGTCATATTTTGAGTGAAATATCTGACACAGGCAATAAATTGTGTTACCAGATGATCATCAAGATGAAGTTCCTAATTTACTCTCTCTTTTCCGAAAGCCATAAAGTTATGGCAAGGCTGTGGGTTTACAAACCAATGCAAGAGAAAACAGATTTTTTTTTTTTTTTACAATTACAAGTCTTTATTCTAAAGCCACATATATTTTCAAATTAAAATAGAATATTTAGGGAAAGAATAAAATATAAATGTTCATTTAAAAGATTAATATATACTAATACTCACAGAAACCTGGAAGATGTTATTTGATGAAGATTCAATTTGAGTCAAGGTACAGCATTTCTTTCATTGCTGCTGAGAATCCAAACATCTTGTGATTACAGAGAAGCGCTCCCCCTCACTGCACCACCCCACTTCTTGGTGTGTTACAGTAAGCCTCATGCTCCCTATACTTGGAGAAAGGTCGTCCATGCAGGAGCTGACTGCTGCCTGTGGCCTGGAGAGGAGGAGGAGCCCCAGCACAAGGCAAGGGCTCTCCTGCATCCACTGGCCTCAGGGATTGCCAGGAGGCATCTGGGGAGGCCTGAAAGGAGAGGAGGAAACATTCCTAGTTTAAGACCCAGATCCACTCCTAGGTCCACTCCCAGGACCACTCCAGGTCCACTCCTGGATCTTAATTGTCAGGGAGTGGACCATTAGGGCTTAGCTCTTGGCCTCCTGGCAGGTTTGGAAAAACAGCTTGTGATTTTCACAATCTCTTTCAGGGACTTGAGCATCTTTGGCATCTCCATGGTCTCTTCCTCTGGCCTTGAGTGTTTGGATCTCTCTTTCTTCAGTTCGTGAGCCAGGGATGTAATTTCCTACCTCAGCATCCAGTAGGTCACTGTTACTTTTCCGTAAGCATTGTTAAGGTGGGGTGTATTTCATGACTTTCTCACACTTGACATCATCTAAAAATGACTCAGTCCCCACACTCTTTTCTCGCTGTACTCAACTTGTCAAAGAGTCGGCATCTCTCCTCAATCTGTGAGGCCAGTGCTTTTCGCCAGCTGCACTTCATGACTTCCATAAAGTTGATTCCAAAGAGACCAAATAAGCATGACTATAAATATGAAACCCGCCAAGAAGCCAATGACAGGTGGACACAGCAATGTCTCCCACCATTGGACAAGGACAGGGAGGTGTGGACTCAGGCCACTGGGTAGCAGCTTCACTGCCACCTTGTCCAACTTCCCAAGGATGGGCCCAAAGCCCAACTCCACAGAGGACCTCTCCATGAACCATTTGCACAGGGACTACCTGGTCACCATGGAGCCTCAGGACATTACAGACCTAGTGACACCCCAACATTCCACCTGAAACCTAGCCAGCAAGGGCCACCATGATTGGTCATCAGTAGTATGGTTGGGGTCGTAGGAGATTTGTAAGTAAAGTATCTTCATCTCTATTACTACTGAATAATCATTCTCCTTCATCTCTACCTGTATGCTTTTTGTATCAGTATGTCAAAATAGAGTGAAAGTTGCAACCTTAAGAGTAGGAGTTGATACATTTTTAAAATGTTATACCTCCCTATGGTATCTAACAACCCTATGTATGCAGGTATATCTCAGAGATAGTGTGGATTCGGTCCCAGGCCACCTCAGTAAAACCAGTACCACAATCTAGTGAGTTATAATCTTTTGCCAGTGAAGGGTCTTGCCTTCAATTGGTAAAAATCCCAACATCTTTTCTGTGATGATGTAAGATGATAAAATACTGGTTGGTGTGATGAGATGAAGTGAGATTAATGACATAGACATTAAAATGTATCATTAGGGTACTGTGGGGGTGACTTAAACACAAGCATGGCATTTCTATACAGTTGACCCTATCAAGAAATAAAGATTTGGAACCAATATATTAATTTACTAAAATGTCTATATTTCCAGGTACAGAAGTATCTTTATCCAGCTTCTTCCTTTTCAGTCTACTCTTTATTCAATAAAGTGATCTTTTTCTTACACAAATTTGATCATATCAATCCATGTTTAAAACTCTCCAGTAGATTCTTATTTACATAAAGACATTCTCCACTGACATAAAGAGCAAAATTCTAAGTATTACAAGTCCCTTAGTGATCTGACATTTGCATAACTCATGTTGTACAACTTTCTCAGCTATCACTTTTTTATTTTTATTTTTTTAGTTTCTAAAATAATACCATTTATCCTCCTACCCCAGAGCATTTATTCATCCTAGTTTTTACTGCCTGGATCTTCCTCCTCCTAGCCTTTTTCCTACACAAATTTATTGGACCTTCATATCACGTAGTATTGCTTTTTTAGATGACGCTTCCTTGATTCCAAATAGTAAGTTAGGTCTTCTAGGTAAATAGTCCCTTTGTCTTCAAAATATCGCTGTTTATAATTTCATGTATTTGCCTGATATTATTTAGAACATGACCTACTAGATGATAATAGATAAAGGAAAAGATGATTTTTCTCAGCTATTACATCTTTAACTTTTAATACCATACCTAGTCCTTGATACAAGCTAGGTGTGTCTCAGAAATTATGTTGAATAAGTGAGTAACTAATGAAAGTGTATCATAGAGAAATTTCAATCCTAACTCTATCTTCAGCTCTAAAACTGCATCATGTTAGCTGGATAAGTAGCTGGCTCTAACCACCTTATGCTGCTGAAGTTCAAGAGACAAAGAGGAATATCTCAGCTAGTGTATGACTAGCCAGACCCCAAGCTGAGTAATTTTGAACATAGGAGCATACTCATAGTGTGCCAGTTTTTTGGTGGATTTGCAGTGTCTATCTCTCCTTTTTGCTTAATAATGTTCCTTTTTAAAAAGTCTGATTCAAGTACCTGTTCTGATGAGAAAGTGACTTTGCGGTGTAACAAATAATATACTTATCTGACTGCATTGAAATTCAATCATTCTTACAACCCACTTTTTAATTTATTATATTCACTGTACACATGGGTAAACTGAGACCCTCAGTGATTAATTATTTTGCCATTACACACTTTAGTAGTTGGCAGGACTTAGACTGAAGGAGTGGAATCAGGACTGAGACTCATGTGTTTTTCCTATTCCAGGTTCTAACAATTCCATTAATGTAAACTTAAGTAATAGTTATCAGGTAGGAGTTGTCATCCTACAGTGTAACTTCTCCAAAGGTAAGATTCTATTTTTGCTGTGTTATTTGATGCAAGAGCTCTACACTACAGGTGAAATGAAGGCATACTTCCTTCCTCTTGCAAATGTTCATACTGTGTGTCCTTCATGTCAGAAGAGTTTAACTCTTCAATAATGAATAAATCTACCAGTTGCAATTAGAACTTTATTTTGCTCATAAGTAGATAAATCACCAGACACACTCCCTACAAGTAATGCACATTGACAGTGACAAGTCACACACAAAAGGAACTCTCAAATTTGGATTCATTTTATACAACACCCTAGGGCAAGTGGATATTTAATCGTAGCTAACTGCAGAAATTTATCCTTATCATTGCCAATGTACTCACTGAAAGGACTAAAATATTCTAGCAACAGCTCTAGGAAAAGAAAACTCATCCTACCATCCAAAAGAATGTACTGCTTATAATTCACCATGAAAGCTAAACCTCCTTAAGGTGGATTTTAATGTCAGTTTTTATTTTAGATTCATATGTCAAGTGCTGATGCTTTTGATTGAAAATATACCTTTAATTATAAACATAAGAGGTTTTTTCTTTTTTTTTAAATTTTCCCATTTGGGTTAAAACACACAGTAAATCTGTTGCTTGAATATATTTTACGCATGAAACCATATATTATGTCTCTTCAAAACCACATACTTTAATTTCTAGTTCAAACCATCTGGGCCTTTTATGGCAGAATATATTACACAATATTTTATTACTTTATGAAATCTGGAGGTAGAAGAGTGATCTAGAGTGATATTGTCAGGAAAGCCAACATGATAAAAAATGCTCCTCAAATTATAACAATCTCTAAATAAGATCCTCTATATATTAGTATATGTCTATTATAAATAAAGATGTTTACCACAAGCTGCACTCAAATATCAAACCAATGTTTATGGGAATTAATCTCTAATAGACACATACTTTATTAGAATTTTAGAAACAAAAAGCAATGCAAGTTTGTTAAGAAATTGTGGGGAGTAAAAGTGTTCCATTCTTTTTTCTTGATACAATAAACTAGAATGTTTTCTTTGTTTTACTTCATCTTCAATAGTTGTGAAAATTATCTTTTGAGAGAATCCAAGGAAACAACACTTGCGGTCACCCATTTATTTCTTGGCAGGCATCTGATCTTCCTGGAATTGGAATAGAGGGGAATCTGTGTTTCTTCTTACTCTCCCAGTAGCTATCCAACTTGTCACCCCTTTCTAATTCTTCAATTTTATCCTCATTTTTCATTTTCTCCATCTAGACATTACCTCCATTTACAATCCTGAACATAGCTTTCTACTTTCTGTAATGTATTTGGAAAAGAACAAAGTGAAGGACAATGTCTTCCCCACCTCCTTACTGGAATACAGAAAACCACTAAAGCTTTTATGAAGAAATTTGTGTAATCAGAACAAAAAGACTTAATGCTGTTAGTTTTTTATTAACCCCTTAACTCCTCTGCATTACGCACTCATGGTAAGCTGTATTTTGGAAAAAAATCTTATGCACCCTGCTAGGAAATATGAAGGAATAAGATTAGGTAGGTTGTTGCATCACAGTGAATGCTATGGGAGATGCTAGTTGAAATATATACATTGTTGCCACTGAAAACATTACTATGTGCTTATGAATCTCTCTATGAAACGGAAAAATATCTCTGTTTGAAAGAACTAAACTGACCTGTTCCCTTCCCTATACACTTAAATATCTTCTACCACATAAACACTGGATGTGTCATTTGGAGTTTAGTGTAAAATAGAGAATGCTTTTTCCCTATTGATGGGATGTAAATTGATATAGCCACTGCGAAAAAGAGTATGGTGCATCCTCCAAAAAGTAGAGCCAGTTTGTGCCCCAGCAATGCCACTTCTGTGTTTCTGTCTAAAGGACATAAAAACAAGATATGGAAGAGATGCCTGCCCTCCCCTGTTCACTTATAGCTAAGATTGAAAACAACCTAAGTGTCAGTGGAGGAATGAGTAAAGAAAATGTGAGGTGCAGACACACACAAGAATGTTATTCAACCTTAAAGAGGTAAATCTGCCATTGGTGACAACATGGATGGAATCTTGTGGACATTACGCTAGTGAAATCAGCCAGACAGGGAAAGACAAATAGGACGTGGTATCTCTTACAGGGGAAACTGAACAAAAATTTCTCAGGGAAACCCAATAGAATGGTGGATTCCAAGGGCTAGACGTGGCGGTGGGGGGAAACAGGGAGAGGCTGGCACAAGGGTCCAAACATGCAGTTGTAAGATGAGTTTGGTCTAAGGATTGAGAGTAAAACATGGTGATTATAGCTGATAACAATGTATTGTGTAATTGAAATTTGCTAAGAGTACAACTTAAATGTTCTCACCAAGACAAAAAAAAAAAAAGGATAAATACAGGCTGGGACAAAAGTAGTTTACAGTTGTTTGTATGGAAAAATAATGCAGTAATTAATAAATAATAATAAAAAGAAAGACCTCTGTGTTTTGCATACTCAAAACTAATGATAGCTTTGCCCCATCCTGTTTGTGAGGTGATGGGCAAGTTAATTAAGTAGAAGAAAAATATTCTTTTACAATGTATCTGTATACAGAAAACCACTGCATTTACATATTTTACCATTTCATGTCAATTACACACTGATAGAGCTGAAATTAAAAATATAAGTTTTTACTGAACCAATAAATGATGTGCAGCCACATCAGACAGGGAGTTCTCAGGGAAGAACTAGACCAGACACTTTTCTACATGTAGAGTGTGGCTTACTGTGCATTAATTGAACAGTTAGGGGAAAAAAATTATATCGAAAACATTTTAAGGAAATTAATTTCATGTGTTAAAAGAGATATGCTTTTCTAATAATTGCTTCATATTCTTCTTTCAAATCTATCTGTCTGTAAACATATGCATAGATAAATGGCAAGACATTTAATTATTATATAATTTTGGATCATTTGGCCTTAGGTTTTTTCAGAAGAAATCTTCATAACTGATTTTTGAAGACTCTTTTGATGACTTTATATTTTCTCTCTCTTGATGCCACATCACTGTATATGTTTAAACAAAAAAAATCATCTGTTTTTTTTAAGTTTGTGAAGAAAAATTACTTTCTTCTATAATTAAAAACATTAAATTAGGGTAAAAGTTTTTGCAATATTTCAAACTTGGGGAGATGCAATATTCTTGTTTCATTTTAAAAGCAAATGTCCTTAATTTAAGCTATTACTTAAATCATGAAAGTAATTATATACTTAAACATATTCAGTAAATCCAAATGTCCTCTTTCACAAAATCAATAAATTCTTCCTTCTCAACATGTCCTCACAGCAACTGCGGCCACACCATGGGTATACTGGCGAGAAATGCTGACGCTCCAGGCCCACCTCAGCTGTCTTCCATTAAATCTGCATGTTAGAAGCTCTCTAGGTCATTCACATACACAGTAAAGTTTGAGATACAATGAGATGAAGAACACAGAGTGCTGTTTTTCTTTTAGAATTACATAATTCTTAGATTCATATTTCAGAAATATTTTAATGAGCATAAAATATGTAACTTAGTGGATAAATGATTATTATTTTGTTAGCTTAATAGATTTAGTTATTTCGGAACATCTTTTCTAAAGCTATCTCCAGATCTTTAGTTCATAATTTTATAGATCCATTTTAAGAGAGTGTAACATGTAACATATATATTTTCTTTAAAAAATCTTAGAGTTTGTTTTTGCAAATTAAGGTTTAGTTGCCCCTACTGGTGTCACTTTCCATGTTTAAGCTCCTTAAAGTAGGCTGCAAGCTGTCTTACTTTTACATGTTATTGGTTTTGATAATAGATTAAAAAAGTCCTTTCCAGTGTTTTTGTTTTCTCAAGGGTAAACTGTGTTATCTAAATTTATTGATCATTTTGATAAACCTCACGTATTTTAAAAGAATATTAAAACTGATTTTTAATTAGACAATATAAACATGTTCAAATTATTTGTGATCTGTACAAGTGATTGCCACCTTTGAGGTGAACACCCTATTGGATCTAGAATCTTCTTCCACAATACCCAACTTTTCATAATACATTAAATATGTAATTAGGCTTTTATTTTTATTTTTTAGAATTTGAACTTGCAAATATGTAACTAAGGATTCATTTATTCATGTGGATATTTCTGTTTTATTTAGACAAAGAATTCTGTTTTTCTCCTGTTTCCCAGATATTTTCTACTTCATTTTCCATCTGAAATTCTCAGCCTTTTATATGTCAGTTTAGGTTATCTTTAGTCCCACTTCCCAGGTAAGACCTTATGTTGCTATTCAAGCCAACTTGGGTCTCCCATTTAAAATACACTGTGATCATTTTATTTTTGTTGTTTCATACAGATTATCTGTATCCTTACAGGATAAGTACAAGGATCATATTTCATACTTTTTTTTATATCTTTCCTTTTCTCCTCTGAATTTGAGCCATAGACACCTTAATTAACATTCAAATATATTAAAATTGAGTGATTGTACAATACAGTAAATACTAGCACATAGTAGAAATTTAATAAGCATGTACTTTACAAATGAACAAATTAATGAAAATACAAACAAATTAACAAATAAGTGAAATTAATAAATATTAGAAACCCTAAAACTTGACTTAGATCCCTACAATTAATTCCCAAATCAATCTGTGATGAGTATAGCATGACTGAGATTACCAGAAAATTACCTTTTACTGTTAAGTTACTTGGTAGAGCTGGCCAGGGAAAGTTTTCAAGTCTTAGTCTGCTTTTTAGAACACTTAACAGACTACTATTATTAGATGTTTTCTCCCATTTGTAAACCTGTGACATCAGCTGCTCTTACAACTTTAAAACTACCATGATAGGCTTTAAATTCTCTAAATGTCTCAGGGAGAAGGAGACAGAGGGAAGGATTACAGGATAAAAATATTTGTATAAAAATGAATTAACTTTAAATATCTTCAAATAACCACTTACCAAACCCATCTCTTGACCCACAAACTTGTGGAAGTCCTTGCCACCTAAGGAGTCATCAGAAACATGAATAAGTAGTTCTCATAAGGAAAGGTTGGGTAATATTTATTACACTTACTCAGCATATCAGCAGTTCTTAACTAAGAGGAAATTTCACTGGGTGGAGGAGGGAAGAATTATGCCATCATGCTGTAGTTCTGAAGACAATCTTGATTCTTTTTAGCCTCTGTTCCAATGACCGTGGGTTTGTGACTCAGTCTCCCTGCTACCCCAGAGGTGGAGAGTGGGGAAGGGGAGTCAGAATCTGGTTTTGCTTCCAAGAATGAAGCACACTGATATTGTCTCGGCTCTGGTGTCTGCCTTACTTTTCTTCATCCACCAATTACTCAGGATTGGTTCATTATTAGAAATTCCCCTTGTTGGAAGTAGCAGAGTCAGCAGTGGCAATGAAGAGCAACAAACTTTTTAAGTCTTAAACAAAAAAAGAAAACAGGGTCACATGGTGACATGGATACATTTTTTCCAACATTGATAATTAGCTAAGAGAAATGGAATCAATTAAAAAGTATTGATAACACTTTTCTAAGGATTCAGATGAACTCAGTATCATTTGCATGCAGATTTTGAGATTCAGTTTATAGTACATGAAACACTGCATAATCAGTTCTTTCCCTCCCATTTACAGAACACTTTTGCAGGTAGGAAGCACCAAGAAGCATTAATCTCAAATAAATGTGACTGCAATTTACATTTCCTACCTGCAAGATACCCATTGTACTTCATATTATCATCTGGACTTCCTATGCAATTTGTAATGTTAACTCTTTCTTCAATATACATTACAAAAATGCTTTTTGTATCATCAGACAAGTCTGGCATGGATTCGGCACTCATTTTATGTTCACTTTTCTTTCTTCTGCTGGAGAAATAAAATGATTCTACCAGAAAAAAAAAAAAAACCCTCTGTATCAATGTTAAAGTAAAAGAGAGAGAGCATACTTTATCATTCTGTAAGCATTAACTGATTTACTTGCATGCAATTTACCACAAAATTCACTACAATGTTAGGACAAAGTCTTAAACATTTAATACAGCAAAGCAGAAGAAAAAAACCCCAGTAATTTCTGTTATCTGCTTAAGGGGCAGGCATCTACACCTTGTGTCAGTTTCCTGGACATCTCATTAGAGATCCCTGAGCTAATGTGGGACAAATGTTTTAATATATCCAGTGGTTATGTGGTTGCCACCTTGGAGGTATTTCTATATTGCTCAACTAGAGACTGGGCTTCATTTCTTGAGAAATTTATCTCTATCCCAAAGGTTCTAATATTCCTTTAGGAAGGGCTTGGATTCACTATGTTCCCTAGGAAACACTACAGAAAGGGAGATAGGCAAAATAGTCTATAAATGTCCTGTAAAAAGAGAAAAATCTTTAAAATTTATCTTTGCCCTCCCAAGACATTATGGTCCCACTCTCAAACAACTCATGTGCACCCTTAAACAAAATAAATTTCTTTCCCACAAATTAATTTAATATGTACAGGAAACATACTTATAAGTAAATACAAGCAGAATGCTTTGGAAATGGGAAAGAAAATAGTAAAGGATCCCCTCCCCCCTTTACTATGATTTTTGTTTGTTTAATTTGTTTTTGTTCTTCTCTGCATATGTGTGTCAGAGGATAGGTGTTTGAGGGTAACAATCACTGACCCTCCTGGTCCTGCTTCTAGAAGTTGAATATGGGCGGAAAATATAATCATGAAACATGCAGCATCTGAAAGTTAAATCCTTTCAGGGGTGGAAAGGCGTACTTCTAAATATTTTCTTTTTTTATACTATTACAGTCTGTTCTCCATTTGGGAAGAAAAATATTCTTATATATGCATGAATTAGTGTATCACTTAAAAGAAGCCAGGATTATTTGTATGGGGACCTGATAAGAAAAGCTGACTTCTTAATTAGTTAGCTTATCAACTCAACAAATTGTTTTCTTTTTCACTTAAAATTTGTACAATGACTTAGAATTCACAACAATTTGACAATACCTGTTCTCAGGAAGATTTTAGAATAAGATGCTTTCATCTGATAGATTAAAACAATGTTTATAACAGAAAAGGAGGATAAAAGCACCTACATTAAAATTGTAATAATAACAAAATCTGTTTTTTTGTAATGTATAACTGGGCACTAGCTCAACTGTCCTGTGTTTGATAAAAATGTATTCTCGTATGTTCAGTGTCTGGATTCAGGTATATGAATAATGTAAAGACCAGGCTGGAGATGTATAATAGCATCTCCGTTGTTGGCTGCCTATCAAACTCCAAGAGTGTAACACAAAAAGCCTAATTCTAGGGACACAGAAAAAAAGTTAGAAATGTCTGTTTTGTCTAGAAACTTTTTCCTCAAGTCTGTCATTTCCTCTGATTTTGTTTGTCAATCTTTAAAATAAACATAAGCCCTTTACTGGCCTAGAAGTCTCACAACACTTAGGAAGAGGCAACATACAAATATTAATTTCAGAGCATCTACTAAGTTAATTCAGGAACTTAGACAAATGTTTCAGATTTTTAATGGAATGGAATAGTTGTTCTGACATCCTAATAATTGCTGATATGTTCACTAGGGAAATTTTGCTAGTTGATAAATGGCAGTAACCTCACCTCACATTGTATTTACCTTGTTTTCAGGAGAACACAAGTTCTTCTCCCTTCAGTTATAGTTGCCGTGTTTATCATAGATTCTCAGACTTAATTAAGCTTATAACTGAAAATGTATACTCTTTTTCTAGCCTCTTCCTTCCTGGTAACTTCCACCATTCTGACAACTTCCACCATTCTGACAACTTCCACCATTCTACTCTTGTTTCTGAGTTTGACTTCTTTTTAAACATTTTTTCTTTATTTTAGACTCAACATATGTGCTGCCATACAGCGTTTTTTTGTTTTTTGTTTTTTCTGCCTGGCTTATTTCACTTAATGTAATGCTCTTCAGGCCCATCCATGTTGTTGCAAATGTAAAGATTTCCTTTTTTTTAAGGCTGAATAATATTTCAGATTATATATTTACACCACTATTTCTTTAACTTTTTACCTGTCAACACACACTTATATTGTTTTAATGTCTTATCTACTGTGAATAATGCTACAATAAACATGAAAGTACAGATATTTTTTTCAAAATAGTGATTTTGTTTCCTTCGAATATATATCCAGAGTGGGATATATGAAAGTTCCACTTTTAATTTTTTTAGGAAGCTTCACACTGTTCCCATAGTGGCTGTACCAGTTTATATTCTCATCAACAGTGTGCAGTGCTGGCCTTTCCTTCACATCTTCACCAGCATTTGTTTCTTTTGTCTTTTTTGATAAGAGTCATCCTATAAAGTATAAGGTGATATCTCATTGTGGTTTTGATTTACATTTTCTTGATATTTAGTGGTGAGCAACTTTTCATGTTGCTCACCACTAAAATGGACTTTTTGTACATTTGTGTCTCTTTTCTTGAAAAACGTCTAGTCAGATACTTTGCCCATTTTTTCCTTGGGTTATTTATTTTTTTGCTATTAAATTTTATAAGTTCCTTATACAGTATATTTTGTATATTAACCCATTATCAGAAATGTGGTTTTCAGATATTTTCTTTCTATGGGTTTTGTTGTCATTGATGATGATTCTTTTCCTCACTGTGCTAAGACAGTTTTGTTTGAGGTAGTTGTTTCTTTTTGGCTTTTATTGTCTTTGCTTCTAGTGTCAAATAAAAAGAAATCATTCTAAGACCAATGTAAAGTGGCTTACACTCATAATTTCTTGTAATAGTTTGTGATTTCAGGTCTTACATTCAAATCTTTAATGCATTCTGAGTTTATTTTTTTGTGGATGATGTAAGGTAGGGCTCCAGTTTCACTCTTTTGCATACGACTGTACTGTTTGCTCAACCTCATTTATTTAAGAGATTATTTGTTTCCCATTGTATATTTTTCAATTCTTCGTCAAAAATTATTTAACCATACATGTATGTGTTTATTTCTGAGGTCTCTATTCTGTTTCATTGATCCATCTGTCTGTTTTTATGCCAATAGTATATGTTCTGATTGCTATAAATTTATAATATATTTTCAAATAAGGAAGTGTGATAAATCCAGCTTTGTGTTTTCTCAAGGTTATTTTGGCTTTTTGAGGTCTTTTATGGTTCCATATGAATGTTTGGATTGATTTTTCTATTTCTGTGAAAAATACCATTGGGATTTTGATAGAAAGTTTATTAAATCTAGACATCACTGTGGGTAGTATGGCTATTTCAATACTATTAATTCTTCTGATTCATGAACATGGGATACCTTTCCATCTATTTATGCCTTCTTTAGTTGCTTTGTTGATGTCTTACAATTTCCAGTGCTCAGATGTTTTACCACCTTGATTAAATTTATTCTTAAATCTTTTCCAATTTTCATACTACTGCATATGGGATTGTTTCATTATTCCTCTTTTAGATAGTTCATTGTTAGTGTATAGAAATACAACTGATTTTTGTATATTACTTTTGTATCCTGCAACTTTACTGAATTTGTTTATCAGTTCTAACTTTTTGGGTGGAGTTTCTTTTTATTTTTTTTATTTTAAAAAATTATTGTTGTTGAAGTACAGGTTTGTCCATTTCCCCCCACCAATCCCGCCCCCCCGACCCTCAACCCCATCCTCCCTTGACTTTATCCATGAATTCCCCATATATGTTCCTTGAACACCCTTCTCCTGTTTTCCCCTGTCTTTCCCTCCCTCCTCTGTTCACTGTCAGTTTGTTCTTCACTTTAATGTCTCCAGTTACATTTAACTTGCTTGCTTGTTCTGTTGATTGGTCACCACTTATAGGTGAAATCATACGGTATTTGTCTTTTACCACCTGACTTATTTCACTTAACATACTGCTCTCCAGATCCATCCATTCTGTTGCTAATTTTAAGAGCTCCTTCTTTCTTTCTACTACGTAATATTCCATCATGTAAATATTGAACATGGAAACAACTTTGGATCCACTTATTTACTGATGGGCACCTAGGTTGTTTCTAACACTTGACTATTGTAAATTGTACTGCTATGAATATTGGGGTACATAGGTTGTTTTGAATTGATGTTTCATGATTTTTAGGATATAATCCCAGCAGTGGAATTGCTGGGTCAAAAGACAATTCCATTTTTAGGTTTCTGAGGTAATTCCGTACTGTTTTCCACAGTGGCTTCACCCATCTGCATTCCTACCAACAGTGTACTAGGGTTCCCTTTTCTCTACATCCTCATCAGCACTCATTGTTTGTTGATTTGTTATGATGACCATTCGTCTGGTGTAAAGTCAATTCATTGTGGTTTTAATTTGCATCTCTCTGACGGCTAGTGATGCTGAGCATCCTTTCATGTGTCTCTCAGCCCTGTGTATGTCCTCCTTGGAGAAGTATCTGTTCAGGTCCTTTGCCCATTTCTTAATTGGGTTGTTTGTCTTCCTAGAATGGAGTCGTGTGAGTTCTCTATATATTTTGGAGATCAAACCCTTGTCTGAGGTATCATTGGCAAATATATTTTCCCAGATGGTTGGTTCCCTTTTCATTTTGCTGATGTTTTCTTTAGCCATGCAGAAGCTTCTTATTTTGATGAAGCCCCATTTGTTTATTCTTTCCTTTATGTCCCTTGCTCTAGAGGACATATTGGTGAAAATATTGCTGTGTGGAATATCTGAGATTTTTATGGCTCGACTCTCCTCCACAACTTTTATAGTTTCATGACTTGTATTTAAGTCTTTTATCCACCTTGAGTTTATTTTTGTGTATGGTGTAAGTTGGTGCAGTTTCTTTTGTATGCAATGTCATCTGCAAATGGAAACAATTTTATTTCTTCCATTCTGGTTTAGACAGAACTAAGATATAATTAAATGACTTACATTATAAAACATAGCAAGTCATTACCATTTAGAAAACTCATTAAGATTTAATTCTGATGTGGTTAGACTTTTTGTTCAACAATATTTTTATTGAAGTACCACTTGCCGAGAGAGAGAGAGAGAGAGAGAGAGAGAGAGAGAGAGAGAGAGAAAGAGAGAGAGAAAGAGAAAGAGAGAGATCATAAGCATAGAGCAACATCACTTTAATAAAGTTCATGGGCCTGTGTGACCAGCAACCCAGAAACCATCTGTGTAGCCCACTACCAATTGCTAGGCCCTACAAATAACAACTATCTTGGCTGCAAATAGTATAGTTTAATTTTGTCTGTTTTTAATTTACATTAAGTGAGACCAATAGTATGGACCCTCGGCACTTGTCTTTTTTGTTCAATGTTTTATTTGCTGAGAGAGATTTATCCACATTGTGGTTGTGTGACATTATAGTTTTGCTCATTCTCATTGCTATGTAGTCTTTCATTTACAAACATAAACCACACACAAACTGTTTATACTTGCTATAGCTGACTGATACTTGGATCGTTTCTGTTTGGGAAGTGTTATGAGCATTTTCGTACATTTTTTATGAATTGGTATATCGATATCTTCTGGATAGAAACTTAAGAGTAGAATTGTTAGGTTTTAGAGTGTTCTTCGCTATGCAGTTACTATACTTTGAATATCAAACAGGACTGGAACAGTTGCTATCAATGGTAGTGTTACCAAATGTGGATCTGTTTGAGGGGCGGGGCTCAGATACTGTTAGCGGAAACAACACCCCACCTTCCCTGGGGTCCTCTGTTCTAGGTTCTTTGCCCTCCATCCTTAGAAATTTTGACTCTCAATGGGAGAGTTTGGTGAAAAGGAAAGGAATTATTTATTCAAAAGTTATACAGGTTTTCATAATGGCTAAATGTCACCGTTAAATCTCAAAATCCCTTGAAAACCCCCACCAACACGCACAGCCCTGCCTTCCCCTCTTTGCCCAGTCAGGCCAGTCAGGGGTACCGTCCTTCAGGAGGAAGAGAACGGATGTCCGGAGCTCAGCAAGACAGGCCTCTCCCGGCTCCCAGCATCATCAGCTGTGTGGCCACATTCTCCAGTTCTTAATCCAAACCCACGTGGCACTTTCTCATGGCCACTAGCAAGAGCCCTCTCCCCGCTTCCCTTCCCCGATGGTCTTTACACTGTTGCCCTGTGGTGTGCATGCAGAACCTTGTGGTGTGCATCTCTCAACTCTCATGCGCAGGCGCTCTGTAACTCGGGGAGCTCCCCAGTTAACCTCTTGAGCTTCAGTTGTGCAAACCTTCCTGGTTAGCCTTGTTGATTTGCAAAATAACCATCTTTGCATATCAGATATGAAACTATCTTGCTGTTACTGACGTGAAAATGACTCTGAATGGCCTTGCTCCAGGGCAGGTCTGAAGCTGGTCTGTTGTTGATATGCAAAGTAACTCAGAAAGGCCCTGCTACAGGTCTCCCTTCCCCATAGTACCCCGCCTTGGGGTGGGGGAGGAAGAATATCTTATATTTTTCTTGGACATCCTACATTCTGGACACCATTACAAATCCCTCTTTGGGCCCCCTTACAGTAGTTTCTTAGAAATAGGCCTGTTGAAAGTGAAAACAGAGCTCAAGAACTGCTAGAATCTCACAAAGCCTCTTCAGCTTATGTAAGAATATGTCTTTCTTAGTTGAAATCACAGGCATCTTCTAAGACTTAGCAATCTTACCTGCTCAGGTTGGAGCTGTAGTGTTCCTCTCAGGCAATTCATAAATAGAGGAAGAATATTCTTGAAACCATGGTACACTGGTAACTTGGGTAACTTCATCTCATATTGGTTACTTCATCTCCTATGATATGTCTATTTTTATAGATAATTACAGATGTCTTAAAAGTCTCTGTTATTTGATATATTTATGCTTTCTATGTTTTTGATCCTTTATTCTTTCTGAAAAATATTAAGATGCATTAACACAGTCAGTAAGGGGTCATATTTTAAAATCTTGCAAAACATTTCAGTTATAGTCAAGTGAGTCAACAAGGGCATTTTTTCCCTAGGGAGATTGGTTATTTAATTTTTTAAAAAAAGGTATAGTATCCTCTGTACCACATGTTACAATAGGTACATTATACATAATGCTTTGCAGTGTTGCAATAGAGAAACCCCATTCCTTGTCAAATTTAAAATGGTGTTATAAGATCTATAGAATTTTTAAAAAAATAAAGACCAAAAGCTTGTATTGTTTACTTGTTTTAAAATAGAAAACATTTAAACTTCTTGAATAATTAGCTCCTCATTTCTAGGGGGAAGCTCTATGACCTTCCCAGATGGAGAAGTAGATACAATGATTTAGGTAGGATGAAATATTAGTAGTGTGACTTCCTCATGTGTCAGCAAGATAGGAGGAAATTGATTTAAAAATAAGCAAAGAAGTGATGTATTTTGCCTTTTTCCTATTTGTGTTTTGTCTTCACCTCAGTTTTTTTTTTTCTCTTAAGGTTAATATTTGCATCTTTGATTTTACAATAAGTATTACATTTAAAGCAATTATATTCTGTCATCATTTATAAACCACACTCTTTACAATTATATTTTTAGTAATGTACTTTTTATGTGTTTAACATGTAAAACATTAACATGTTGGTTATAACATGTCATCATATTGTATAACATATTTATTTCTTTTTTAAATCCCTAATATATAGTCATCATGCCAATTATTTCTACCTTTGAAGATATTAATATGTTTTGAGAAATAAGATCTATATATTCAGAGAGGCCATTATACAAAATATATTATGTCAAAGTGAACTGAAAATTAAAACTGCATGTTTGATTTGTAATTTTAGTTTTTCCAAATATGTTTTATAAATTTGTTTGAACAGTTTTGAGTTTCTTTTTTCAGAAAGTGAATCCAGGCATAGGTTGTGTGAAAACAAATGGGTTTATAGAAAGTAATGGAGATTATCTGTTGAGATTTAAAGGGAAGAATAACTTTATTATAAGCATTTTAGTTGCTGCAGGTTGTTATGTTAGATGATATAAATTTTCACCTTGAGTGGTAAAACTCCTATGGCAGTAGGACAAATTTATTCGGACCACGGGGACTAGAAGGAGGAGGAGGAGGCTGACCCGGAGACTTTCTATGCACAGTCTTCAGGCCACAGCTGCCCACAGCTGGCCGAAGCTGCTATTTGCAGGCTGTGACAGGAGCTAAGGCATTGCCGTAGGCACCTCTTTAAGGGCTCAGTGTCTACCCAGGTAGTGACAAAGGATTTTACCGTAGATAATCAGCAGATCTTGAGCTTCGAAGACTTGTCTGTCTCCAGTATCCAAAACATTTAACCAGCTTCCCTAGTGCTGTTTACTAAATTCATCCTTTCCCCTTGTTTGTGGAGCTGTCTCTGTATTGTCTAGGGATCCACTTCTGGATTCTCTGCTTTATTCTGTCTGTTTGTTTCTGTAACAGTGCCACACTTTTATATTTATGGCTTTGTAATATGGTGTTTATATTTGATAATCCAGTCTTCTTGTTTTTCCAAATTGCTTTGACTATACTTTTACAAATATTTTAAAATTATTTTAATTTAAAACTTATTGCAGGGAAAATTGTCATTTAACGATGTTGTCTGACTCCATACATGATCCCTATATTTCTTCATTTACTCAAGCCTTTCTTAGTGTCTTTATTTAATAGAGTGTTAACAATTTCTGCATGAAAGTGTTATGAGTTATTTATCAAATTAATTCTAATTTACTTTATGGTTTGATTTTTATTATAACAGTACTTAATTTTATCTTACCTTTCTTTAAAAATTTTAATGGGAAAAAATTATAGGTATCAAACTACAAAAATGACATCAATGAAAAACAAAGAAAAAGAAAAAAATGACATCAATGACACCTATATAGAAGAGAAAACATTGAACTACTTCATCAGTAAAAACTTCACTTTTAAGTACTTATTATATCCCAGGCATTGTTATAAATGCTTTTTAATATGTACTAACATGAGTTAACATGTGTTAACTCAGTAACCCTCATAACAACACACTGAGGAAAGTACAATTGTCCCCAATTTATAATTGAGGAAAATGAAAGGCTACATAACTTGCCCAAATTATACAGTTGATGATGACTGTGGGCGCTGGAATTCAAGCCCATACTGTTTGACTCCCAAGCTTGTGCTCTTACCCACATGCTATGGATTTCTAAGTAACTGAGTTTTTACAAGTACAGCTACAGCGTCATCTACAAAGCCCACATCTGGTAGTGCAAGTCCCTATCTTGCAGGATAGACAAAGAGAAAGTAAAAGACCCCTGAGAAATGGAGAGGAAACATTTGCCTTTGAATCCACAATGGTTAGCACAGTGCCTAGAACAGAAAACATTCTCTGTAAATGTGGGTGGAATAAATCTATATTTGTCATAACAAATAAATACAAGAATGAAGAAAAATTTGGTTCATATCCCTGAAATTTTCCACATGAATTAATGCTGATATTTTTATATTATCAACTCCATTTTTTTTGTTTCTTTTAAAATTAATATTGCATGTTTATATTATTATGTAGGATTTGCCTTTGGTTCATCAAAGTTCATCAGAGTTAACCAGTTTTACTCTTTAATCCATCAAGATTTAGATATGATCCACTCCTGTATTTACCACAAAGTTTAGGAAAACAAGTGGATGAGATTTATAGAATTTAATCAGTAGTTGTTATCAACCCAAGATATTCATAACAGCTGTAGGAATTACCTATCTGCCTAAATTCAAAACTTTTAAGTGGAATATCTATACGTACTAGTTAGAGTTCTCTAGAAAAACAGAAATAAGTAGTTTGGTGTGTGTGTGTGTATTTGTGTGTGTGTGTGTGTATGTATACATACAAGAAAGTATCTAGCCATGTAATAAGAAAAAAATAGAGACATTTATTGAAAAATATGCAAGATACAAGAAACATTGTACAAGGGACAATGATACCTCAACCCCCTTCAAAGCAGGCACCTTGGGACCTCACACAGTTCTCTCAATTGCCATCAGCTACCCTGTCATATTTTCCTGAATCTCACTGATGGTCTGGAGTCTTTTCCCTTTCAAAGGTGATTTAAGTTTTGGGGAAAGCCAGACATCACAGGGCACCAAATCTAGGCTGTATGGGGGAGCTGAGTCACCTGGGTAATTTGATGTTTCACAAAAAACTCTGCACACGATGTGATGAATGAGTGGGTACATAGTCATGATAAAAATGCCAATTACCAATTGCCCATAACTGCGACCTTCTGAATTATTTAGTTTCCATGGAGGAATGTTCAAGCTTAATGCAAAATTTGATGCAGATTCTTTGCCCTACTTGTTCAGTCATTTTGAATGTGACAGACACACGCTCACTCAACAATGTCTACTACCCCCACCGACTAGTACAGTGAAATTGTCATTTTTCACACATATGCATTCCAGTCCACTCTGTTTGTTTGCTAGGTTACTTTGATGTTGCATTCTCGTGAGATTAGCAATGGCTGGATTTTTTCTGGACAGACCTCTGTACACATACAGAAAGAGATTTATTATATAGGACTAGCTCACATGACTGAGGTTGAAAAGCATCAAGGTCCCAAGACCTACAAGGTGAGATGACTAGCTGGAGACTCAGGAGAACCGACTGTGTAGTTCTAGTTCCAAAGCTGGCAGGTTTGAGACCCAGGAAGAGCCAATAGTTCCACTGGAGTTTCAAGGCAGGAGAAAATCCCAGCTCCTCCAGAAACACTTCTCTTTTACCAGGAGGAGCGTCAGCCTTTTGGTTCTCTCCCGGACTTGAACTGCTGGGCGCCCACCCATACTAGGGAAGGCAATCTGCTTTGTTCACACAACATTTCTAACTTCTCTCTAATCTCTTATTAATCTCCATTAAACTTTATACATTGACCTTGCAGATAGCTTTGCAAAATTGTACAAAGAATGCTATTTGTGCAACAGAATTTGCATTGCCTTCATCCACACATATCGAAATGTGCTACCTCCCTCTTCTGCATTGGATATCTCTCTTTTGGTGCCTTTATCATTTGAAAAAAAGCAGCAGGCTTTGGCCTATTGGCTATATATACTAAGTGTGCCACGATACACAAATCCCTGCATCAACTGAAATGAAAATAAACAAAACTAAAAAAACAAACCCAAGCAAATGACTTTTAGGCATTATGAAGAATTCCGCAGTAGGCTTCTTGCCTAAAGGCTTTGAGGACTACCCTGATTTATAATTTTAGGTTATGGGAATATAAGCTAGTATTTTTCTGGGTGACAGCTTTAAAATATACTTGCACTTTAAATGATAGAAATGTGTGTGTGTGTGTGTGTGTGTGTGTGTGTACACAAGAGTGAGTTCATGGTCTGTTATTTTTTTTTTATCTTGGTACATTCTAGTTACAAAATACTTAACTCTTTCATGTGGCTATAGATAATCATTTTCCCTAATTGTCACTATCTGTCAATGGCACACAATAAATTGAGCCTCTGCAAATGCGTGGTCAGCCATCTGATTGTGAGTTGGGACTTAAATAATATTTTTGACACTTGAGGGGATTCTAGGAAGATTTATTCTGGAGTCATTCTGATTATTCAGCCATCCATTCAACAAATGTTCATTGATCATCAATGTGAAAAGCTGTGTGCAGGAGACCAGGGACTTGAAAATGAAGAGAATTTTGGTACTGTTCGAAAGAATTTAGTCTAATTGTAGCTGTGTTGAGTCCAGTAAGGGAAGACATATCCTTTCAAGACTCTAGCCCTAATCAATTTTCTTGGACTAGAGCTTGTTTCTGTAAAGTAGGTGAGCATTGCAGATAAAAGCTCCATTGTAGACATCAGGTAGCCTTAGTTACCTAGACACAGCTCTGCACTTTGGGCATGTCTTCTGAATGGAATGAATGATATATATATTACCACAAATTTATTTTGAGGTTTAATAACATATAAATTTTACCTAGCGCACTACACATCACATAGAAAGCAATTCATTAACTAATAGCTATTGCTATCATTATTAATATAGAAAAATGAGCAAATTACCTTTTGGTCCTGAGTACTTAGATATTTTTTAGTATAGACAATTTTCTTGAATAACACAACATGTAACCTCAAGTCTAATAGTTCAAGCAATACACAGGGTTAGACTTGATTGGCCTTTGGTCTTTAGGTCATGAATCACAAGGAGGTGAAAAAAAAGATCCCCTAGGGCAAAGCCCGGCCATGCCTGGTAGAGGACACCCAGGAGCCCAGACCAGATGCACTGAGCAAGGAGGTAACAACAGGTACTAAAAAGAAGAAAAAGGGTCCATGGAAATGAAATGTTAGCCAAGGAATTTGATTTAGATGTGTGAGAGCAGGATTCTGGAAACATTCCCCAAAGGTCTAGAACATAGGCAGTAGAGCAGAAGCTGTTAAAGGCATCAGGTTGGCCCAGACAACAAGGAATAATGTGGTTAATTTGTTGCTTACTATATATCCTTTTCAGTCACCTGTAGATATGAACTATGGTTTTGACAGGTTGTGGCAACTGTCCAAGGTCATATAGTTTGTAGGTTGAAAAGCAATGTAAGCTTGGGTAGCTGCTTACCTTGCAGAGAACTAATGTGTGCATTTTCCATTTTATGTAATAAATATTATTTTAATTTCTTCTATGGTAAAATGCGTCCTTGCCCCATATGATGGAATCTTAATATTTAATGCCTATGAATACATCATATTCACTTGAAAAGGTAGCTGGAAATAGGTGTGCATTAATATTTGCTAATTATATCCCAGATCCTAGAACAGTGCCTAGCATATATGGATTCCCCAGTAAGTACATGTTCAATGATAGTTAAATAAATGAATAATATATTTTTTATAACTAAGACTTAGGAGAACCTTATATAGACCCACTGAGTTTTCCACATTCTCTTGTTGGACTTCAGGTAAATGTCAAAAACCAAACACTGCACATTGAACAAAAGCAGAAAGATGCATTTATTGCAGATTTCAACCTGCAAACTTGGAAACTCTAGGTTAGGAAAGCAGTAAGTTCTGGTTTGCTCACAGGCTATGGGACTTTTGTGAGGTTGACTTTTTAATAGATGACTGATTGCCTAGTGGTCTTTCACATTTGGGCCAGGGTAGCTGAGTCAGGGGAACAAGGTAGTCCATACATGATATAAATAGACTTGATGTTTGGGGATTGTCTGGTGTCCTCTGCTGATTTCTGAGAAGAGCTGTAAATTCCCGTAAGATAGGTTCGGTTGCCTTTATGAGTTGACCTTGATGGTTTCCATTTTGTCCCTAACATAAGTGACTCCATTTTAGTTTGGTTCTACATAGGTTTTTAATGATAGCCTTGCCCATTCTAAATCAACTCATGGTATAAGCACCTCTGTCCGTTCATCTTATTGAGCAGTGAAATGGACTGGAAGGACTTGGCAGCTTTTATTATTTCGTTAGTATAAATGCTTAGATGTGATATTCCTGAGCAAACACTTTCACTCATTTCACTGCTTTTGAGCTCACATTATTGCCCCTTAGCTACGTGTGTGTATGGAGAATGCAGGTCACTCTTCATGAACCTAATGAAACCTAATGAACAGACTTCTAAATATTAGTTTTCTTTAAGCTTAAAGTAAGGACCTCACAAAGAGAAATTCTTATCATTCCTTTGAACTCCATATGTCTTAGGTTCATATTGTCCCATCAGAAGTCTTATATGCCATTGGATCTTAAAATCTCTTTGCTAGTTCAACACCTCCCCACCCAATTCTACTGGGACACCCTCATCCTCAGCCTAGCATTCCTATTTTCTTTCCAAAGACCTGACCTTCAGTAAATTTGATTTCTTTCTCTTACGTGTCATGCATTTCTATACAGGGTTCATTTAAATCAGGACAGAGCTAAATCATTTGAATTTAGCTAGAAAAACAGTTTTAAGACTTAAAAGATTAACTTTTATGTATGTGAAAAAATGTGCTTTTGTGGAATACCTTATGTGTTAACAAAATGCAAACCACTATTTATTCTAATCCTTTCATGAAATCTTTGTGTTTTTCTTAAGCTACCTTTGGGGTTGTATATTGGAACATTTCTAAGTGCAAGTTAAATGCAGCACATTATTATATATTTATTGATTGAGATTGATGGAAGTCAATCTTATCAAAGTAATGACAACAGTGTAAGTAAGCATCTGCAAAGTATGTGGAACAGCTTAGATATTACTACAAAAAATGCACACAGCTGCCTTTTCTGCTTTGCATTCTTAAAACACTCTTAATCCCAATTTCTCTATTACAAATTTTTGATTCACTGAATATGAAAACTCATAGTGAAGCACATTCAATTAGCTGTGATTTAGTCTATTGATGTAAAGAGGCCGGGTAAAGAAGAGAAAATAGGAAAGAAATAATCAGTGAAATACAGAATTTTGGCGAGATTGGTAATGACAGACATATACCAGAACGTGAATGATGAAATTCTACTGGGCCAAAATAATTCTCCCCTCTTGTTAAGTGAAGAATGACATCTAGCTCTAAATTAAAACACCAGTTGCAGTGGGTTATTTGCCGTGGATTACTCAATAAAGTTAATGCTTTCACAGTCTAAGGATTTGAGACTCTTTGCTTTGAATCCGAATTGAAACAAAGTACAAGAATGATGTGCAGATACGGTAAATCCAGGTGCCCTTCCAGTGGGGGACACTGTTAATTGACTAAATCTTCTCTTGTGACTGTCCAGCTGTTAGCCAGAGGCATGAGGGATAGTTTAATTTACTTTAAGAAGATAAACTATAGAATGAATTTGATCGTGAGGATGCAGAAAGCAGTAATCGATCTTAAGGTAAGAGGAACAAGAAATAACTTCTCATTTTTTTAATGTGGGTAATTCTTTCAGCACTCTGAGTTATCTAATTTATAATTCTCCTTTAATTTTTTTTCCCTGTGGAACCTTAGTTATTAACTACTACAATATTCAAGAAAGTGTAGTTTGGAATATATAATATTATAAGAATTAAGTAATACTTAAAGAAGAAAGAAGAAAATTAATGATTTTTTAGGCAAATAGTAGGCAAGAATGAATCAAAGGCACACATTTGTTTTACTGACATATTTCAGTGGATTAACTTTTAGGCCATTTTTATTTGTCTACCTTAATTAATAATAGCCCAGCTGGGGCTTAAGTGGTTTTAGAATAATGATAGTGATTCAATACTCCTTCTTTAAGGTAGTAAACTTCTTCAGAAATGATTTTTACTATTTTAAATATGTAATATCAAATATATTCCTGCTTTAAGAAAATGCAAATAATATGTAAAATAACCTCCATTTATAGGCTGAGTTAATAGAACATATACTGTAGAAAAGCAAAAATGTATTTTAATGTATTGAATGTATTATATTATGAAAATACCTTGTACTTTAACAGGAGATTTTTCTAACATGGAATGGTACAAAATATGTAGCAGAGAGATATTTCGTAAATACTGGTTGGTAGTTTTGGTGCTTACGGAAATTTAACCACAATCTATCTATGTCTCTCTTTTTCTTTCTGTCTCTACTTCTCTCTCTCTGTCTCTGTCTCTGTCTCTGTCTCTCTCTCTCTCCATGCATGTATAAAATACTTTCATAAATATTTGTGAGTAAGGAAATTAAAGGATTGCAGAACAAAAATTATATTTCAAATATTAATTAAAGGAAGTATTAAAAGCAATGGGAAAATTAGTGAAAATAAAAGACATTGACAGGTACCATGAAAAACCTATAGACATAGCTTTAGGTAGAAGTCATATTTTTGGGAATGCTTTTTTAAAAGGCTGTAGGTGATATGGCATATGATGGAAAAGACATGGGTTGTCAAGACAAATATAGTTATTCTCTAAGTTTAAGCACTTGTGCTAAGAGATTAGACCAAGTTACTTAAGCTTTGGCCTCAGTTTTCTCATTTTTAAAAGGAAATAGTAACACCCATCTTTCTGCATCATTGTATAGCTCTATCTACAAAGTATATGTCAGGATATGGGCAAATAATCAATAGTGGTTATTACTTTCTAAGGACAAAATCTGGTCACCAATAAGTAGGTTGTATAAAGTCACGAAATTTTTGAGTCTGCTGGGACTAGCTTCGTGCTTTAAGGAGCTTTTGAGATTTGCATAGTATAAGCAAAGAATGCCACCAAGAAAGCCATTTCCCATATTTTAGATATTAACCTGTTTTCTAACTCCCTAAAATGTACACCAACATCTGACATGAGTCTCCTTACCAGATAATCTCATCATTACATATTGTTAATTTCCTTTTAAGATTTTGTATAAAAATTGGGTTATCATGATAAACGGCCCCACACAGTGTTTCTAGCACTATGATTTAGCCCCCATTTCCATTTTTAACTTTCTTTGGGGATATACTACTGGAGAAGCTAGGTCATATCAATGATTCTGTTAGGTAATTTTTCCTGATGAGAAATGAAAACTACAGCAGTTTCCATGAAAATACTTTTAGCTCTGAAGTGATGTGACTTCTCATTCATTTGACTTTATGAATTATCTATTACATTGCTTCACTACCCTCCTTTCTAGATGTTATGAAGCCAGTAGGGCAACAGTGGACAGCAGTCCGAGGTTTAGTATAAAGCTCTTTATTTTGTTCCTGAAATATTAAAGATGGCGATTTTCTTAGTCTTATTTTACTTTTATTAATTTTAAGGATAATAGTGAGTTATATGAACTGTGAGTTCAATAAGGGAACAAAATATTACTCTTTGCCCAAAAAGAGAGTGGAGGGGAAGTTCAAGAAAACTGCTGCTCCATTTGAGTTAGCATGTCGTGTCTGGTTCCGCTCCTGTCAGTGTTTTGTCTTTAAATCAGGAGTTGAAAGCATTTTAATGTGCAGAAATGAACTTGCTAGTGGGCAGTCTCTTCTTTTTAAATGTGCAGATATAGAAGAAATCAGCACTCCTTTATTTTTCATTGTCTCCTGTCCAGGGAGGTTACAAATATGCATGTCCAAATGTTACAGAACTAAGCATTCGACAGTTGCAACCCTCTATTAAAGTCTGATATGACTTCCCTCTTTGCAGATTCGACTTCTGTAATTGAGACAAAATGACACATGCCTGTACTAATTTCTATATTAATTTGGTATTGTTTCTGTCCATTGTTGGCTTTATTAAAGGCCCTTCCCCTTGGCAGCTTGCTCTTTAGTTTCTGAGGGAAGCCAGGGCTCATTTCTACTCACGGGGTGTGCTCGGCAGCTGCCCGACCAGATGCTCCACGGCTGGATACTTTGTCTGATTTGAGTCTAGGGACATGGTCAGGCTGCTTTTGAAATATTTAATTCATCCAGATGCCACAGTCTTCAACTTGCTGTCAGTTGTGATGAATTTGTTTCAGTTAATATTTGCAGATATGACAGTGCACAAATAGTTCTTCAGATCCATGTATCAAAAATTATATGCTTTTCTCTTGTCCTGTTTTCTCTTTTATTATTTTCTTATTTTATAAGAAATGATTTTATCTTCCTAATTTTTTTATTTTTTAAATTTATTAAAATGAGATCTACATTTCTATGTAAACTGTATGTTTACTAATACCTGATACACATTTTTAGATGAACATAAATTACACTATATTACAAAAGTTTATTGTTACGTGTTCTGCTATTCATTGCATTCCAGGCTCTTTTGAATTGCTTTGTGATTCAAAGTTATTTGTGAATAAACTCATTTTGCTTATGGCTTTAATATAAATTTCAAAATGATTGGATTAAGGTAAGTAATATGTCCAATACAATTATAGTTTTTAGAATTTTTGAAGATTTTCTTTGCAGCAAATGTATGCCAAAAGATTATTCGAGGGTGTACATGTGCTCTGTGTGAAATACAATTATTTATCTTGTCTATTATTTAATTTCTTAACTCCTGTATATCCTTACTTTTTTTGGCTTTCACAGTTTTTACTAATCTGAAAGAAGATCCCTCACATAATTTTATTTTTATAATTCTATCCTGTTTTTCTAATAAATTTTTACTCTGCCATTTGATTGTTTAGTGCATTCAGATTTATGACATATCCTTTATTTCTTTGATGCTTTCATCTTCCTGGAGTGTACATCTTTCAACATTATTGATTTTAATTTCAGATAGTTTCACAAATTTGCCTCTTTTTATTTTTATTAGTTGGTGTCTATTTGGTTATCATTTTATAAATTATATTTTGTTCCTAGAAGGTTTCTCCTAAAAAAAAACCCCATATTGCTAGGGTTTCATTCCCTTTGATTCAATTAAAATATTTCTACCTTAAAGAAACATTTCTAACATTAATAGGATAATCTATGTGTTTTCTTTCAGTGTAAAGATTTATATGACTTATTTTTTTCTTCTACTTTATTTGATATTAATTATTACCTTATATTTTGTTTTTTCCCTGTGTTCTGATTTGGTTTTTTCTTCCAAATTTATTACCTGAACACTTTTTTATTCTCTTAAACATTTTTGAGATCTTCAGATAAAAAGTATATTATGGGATTAATTATGACAATAATACTATTTTGCATATGCCTGCTTCAAAGTATTATCATATATTATTTCATTTACCTTATTTATTTGACCTGTACAAAACAAGCACTATTAGGGGACTGGATTTAGATAAGACTTCTGTCCACTGCCAAGGTGGTATCTATGAATTCTTTGAGAGATGGACATTTCTCATGCATGAGCTCTATCTTCCGAAGGAGTTTTCATGTTTATTTTATTGTTGGGCAATTCTAATTATTACAATATTTGTTCTTTTATAAATGTCCAGAGCTCCATGGAGGTAACCATCTTGGATTATTCTAGAAATATTACTCCTTAATCCAACCTCGTGTCCAAAACATACTTTCTGAAGATGAAGTCATTTAATTTTCAAACATCATGGCTTAGACATGTTACAACCATTACATTCTCAAATTGAATTCTTACATAAAACAATTAAAACACAAAGGAATCATTTGCTCTGCTCTTGTCCAAATAATGTACCCTTTATTCCTGTTTATTTTCTCCATTTTTCCCATTATTTTAAAATCAGTGTTCACATCAGCATTACAAGCTTCATAACCATGGAAAAAATCACAATACTTCATTGAGCCAGTTTTCTTAAGACCAAATACAAACAGGAAAACTAATGTGTAATCTTAAAAATCTCCTGGGGTGTTTGTGACAGTAATGCCAGATATTAATCAAGCACCTGGGAAAGTCCTTTTCAAAAAAGAACTAATCTAATTTAAAAAGTAATCATAAATAATATTTTATATCTCTTAAAATAAAAAATAAGTTTTATGTAATTACAAGTATGTAATTTATGGTGAAGCCCTTGTAAGCATGCATATAGAAGTTATTAGTGACAGAGGTAAAGGTATTTTGTGTTTTCTTGGACCCTTAAATATCTTGAAACATATATATGGGATACGTAATCAACTGTGAACATTAAAATAACTGTGAAATATAACAGAATTGCAAAAGATTTGGAAGCATGTATTTCTTTAACAATGTAAGCATATTTTTCTTTGTCTATGAGCAACTCAAGTTTTTTGTTCTGAAATAAATTAAGTAAAGCTTATTGAATCTGATCAGCCCTTGTTTTCAAGGGAATTGTAGTTGAATTTCATTTTTAATTAGAATTGAACACTGTGGATTTCTTAGCTCTGGTAAGCAAGATCCAGCAATAAAGTATGTACTTAATTTGTATTAAGTTTCTAAAATTTAGTGAAGACAGTGAACAATATGTCTGGTTAATATTTAAACATCTCACAATGTTCTGATGTAGAAGTTTCCATTTATAAAAGCTGCCATTCTATAACAAATTGCCTTCACTTTCAAATAAACCTGTTATCACGCCATGAGAAAACCTTATTCAATTAAACAAGAAAACAAAGTAATTATTTACTCCCCTTTGATATGCACAATAGCTTATAAAAGTTTTAGGAGTGCCTAGGAGAGGTAGAGATGTTGACTTAAAATCATTTTTTCTTAAATATACCTTCTTTAATAAAGTATGGGTGAAGTTACATGGATAGACATTTCTAGATAGGAAACCATTCTCACATGAAGGAAAAGAAACTTATTTTCCATTGCAATGAACCCACATTGAAGGAAGCCATGAAACATCAGATCAATTGTGCTCATGTTTTTTCTCTTTCAGTTTTTCATATCTGTTTCTATTTTGTGTGTGTTCACTGGTACACTATTGCTGTACATCCCATTGAAGGTAGTTGAGAACTGTACATCCAGTGTATCTTTTCTCTTCATTTCTGCTCATTCAAGCATTAAAGTGGATATGTTCTCTGCCCAGCATCTTGTCTAAATACAGTGGTAGAAGGGAGAGAAAAGAATGAGGGGAGTTTGTGGTGGAAGGCCTGGCCACCTGGGATACAGTTCACTGAACTAATACTTTGAACTATATTCTTAGACATCTGTAATGAAAAATGAAGCAGGCTGATTTAACAGTTAATACAGTGTTCAAAAGGTAACTCAGCCTCAGAGTGGACATTTGCTCCCTTATCCATTAAAAATTATCAAAAATAATACTGAATGAAATATACATATAATTTTTTCTTCAACAATAGGGAATATTGATTCTCAAGAAAATCAAAAGCCTTTCTGGACCAAGGATGTGGAAACTCTGACTGTGACATCTGACGTGTTTGTACTGTAAAAACGTTTTGTCAGATTCTACCAGGCAGAGATGCAAAAATGACCTGTAAATCACACAGGACCAAGATACATGTACTGTGACTCTTGTTTGGCAACTATAAATCTTTCTAATTAGCGACATTAGAAAGGATAATATGGAAGTCATTTTTATTCTGATTGAATTTTCTGCCAGATGTTTACATTAGTTCCCTAAAAAATGAACCTAAAAATGATTTATGTCCATGTTGATATGTGTAGTCCTTAAGCATGCTCAGCTGTGAGAACACCCCTTAGCTATTCATGTCTGGTTTCTTATCCTAGGCCTGGTCAAAATCTCAGGTTTTATATCAATGAACAAATTGACTTCAGGAGGGGTTGAGAAATTATGTCTCAGTGAAGTAGGCTGATTTATATAATGAAGAAAAATCTATAATAAGATAATAAAAATATTGTTCCCTCGATAGGTAAGAAACATGTACTAATCATTATCCTAATTTTAAAAGATGTAAAGCTAATATTTTAAGTAATGGAATCATAAAAATTTTTAAATCCTAATACCCTTTGGGAAAAAATTATGACTCAGTGGATTTTAGGATTTTTAAATTTGTGATCTCTCCAGTCTAACAAAAGCAAATGGGGCCTGGGAATATGAGAACGACAAGGGAGGAGTACCTTAGGTTACATGAATATTTACTTGTGGAAGTGGGTCCATGAAATTTCATCATTTCTTTATCAATAAGCATGTTTTTCAGGATAACTAGGTTATTTTATTTTTCTTTCCTGATACCACTCTTTACCCTAAGTAAATTTTTAAAAATTTACATTCCCTCATTAATAACTTGTTTCCCCTACTTCTCTTCTTCCTCATCATCATCACAGAAAACCAAACAGAACACCTCACATATTACGTAGCATTTTACTCTCCTCAAAACCCTTCAAACATAGTATCTCCTTTGAATCTGCTGGTCATTTTGTGTGACCAGCAGGGTCAATGTCATCTCCTTTATGGATGAGAAAACTGAACTGTGTAACTTTTCAGTCGCATGCCTAGCATCCCTTGGCTAATGGCTGATCCAGTTCAAGACCTCTTACTCTTAGTCCATGTTGGTTGCAAGCCAAGCTACATAAAAATAGTTCGATCAACTTAGATGTATTTCTAACAGCTTTAAACATCATTTAACACTTGCAAGTGGTGAAAGATTTGAAGTTTTTCTAAGGTGAAAATTTAAAGGTTATTTGACATATGCTTTTTCATGTTAATATCCATTTAATTTTCCCTCATAAATTCCCTTCATATGCCCCACTTTGGAAAAGAGTTATGTATAAATATTTCAGTTTAAAAACAAAAATCCCAAAACTCGACTTTATTTTTAATGTTTATATGATGATTCATAATGCTATAAAAATAGAAAACATTGAACATGAAACATATATCTAGTCACCAAGTTTTTTTTCTACTTATGTGCAAGAAAATTGGGAGCTCTGTTTAGTATTTCTGATACAGAAGCTATTTTGTAGGCAATAGAAATAGAAATATTAAATAATAACTCTTAATACATATAAACATCAGAAAATGGCAATAAACTTAAGCAACAACTAATTTTGGAGATACCTTTAGAGATATTTTGTTCTATCTTTTATTATCTATGGGTTTCTCCCCATTCATTACAGCTTCAGTTAAATACACTTTTAGTTAAACATATTGGTAACATATATTTAAAATTTTAAAATAGTGAATTTTCTAAGAATAAATGATGTGAAGAACTCTATGCTTTTTCTTTGATCTGGTTTATTCAACTAGAAAATTACATAATCCCAGATATGCATGCATGTGGTTATGTGAAGCTTTGTTCCCTCTCTCTGCTGCCTGTCTCTTCCTCTCTCATATACTCGCATATAAGCATAAAAATAATAAGTTTTAAATCAGAAGCTTATGTCTTTTTGACTTAATTTCTAAATATTCATGATCCTCATATTGTTTTCTGTTCCTTATGAACACGATTTGTTTCATTTTAAAGCAACGGGATATCTACAAATGGAAAGAGAAATGTAAGCAGTTGGTAATATTATCAATATATTTACTAATAAAAATTGTATACCCTCCATAATATTGGCTGTAAACAATTAAATCATGTTAGAGGAGTTGTTAAAGACAAATACCTTTTAATGTTCGCAATGCATGAGCTACCTTGATAGAGGAAAAGAACCTGGGTCACTGTGTTTTTTTATCCCAATGTCCCTGAAAATAAAAGATTTTAGGTTGATACTTTCTGGTCCCCACGTCATCATTTTGTTCTCAACCTAGAGCCTAGAATAATGGATCCATATTACATACATGAGTCCACCATGGATAGGAAAGATAGGAACAAATGAATAAAATAAAGTATCCTTAATGCTTTGAAACTACAGTTGGAAAAAATAGCCTCATATTTTTAAAGGTTTCTTTTAAAATTTAGGCTTTTCCTATGCATAAAATGTTACAAGGGCCATCGAATAAACCCTGGCTGGTGTGGCTCAGTGGATTGAGTGCCGGTCTGCAAACCAAAGGGTCACTGGCTCGATTCCCAGTCAGGACACATGCCTGGGTTGTAGGTCTGGTCCTCAGTAAGGGGCACACAAGAGGCAACCACACATCGATGTTTCTCTCCCTCTTTTTCTCCCTCCTTTCTCCTCTCTCTAAAAATAAATAAAATCTTTTTGAAAATTAAAAGGGTTGTAGAATAATATGAAGTTAAAGAAATCTGAAAACTCACATTAATTTTTACATTATTTAGAAACAGTATGCTTTAATGGGAAAAGCACAGAAAAATAAATTATGAGGACATATTTATCTAGTCTAAAATCTGTATTAACCAACTATGTGGTCTTTATCCAGTTATCTTTATATCATGATTACCTCATTTGTGAAAGCAGACTAATTCCACAGGTCACAATGAGAAATTAGTTTAAAGTAGAATAAAATATATATCTATATTGATGATATAAAATAAGAGATTTTCTTTCCTTCCCTCAATTCTCCCTCTCTTCCTTTTCCCCTTAACCCTTCCCTCCCTCTGTCCTTTATGAATTGTAATAATGAAAGTTGAGCATACTTTTTAGAACTCTTGCAACAGGCTTAACTTTTGAATAAGTTTTTTCTTTACAAAAGCAGGAGGTCATTACATCTTAATAATCTCACTAGAATTATTTAAATAACTTTGGCTATATCAAGTAAAGCAATTTGAAATCCAAGTAAAGATGTTCAGTGAAATCAAAAAGAAAGCTGTGATTATGCCTTGTATATACTCAGTCTGATTACAGTGAATATTCCTCACAAAAGTAGTCTTTTTTTTCACTAACAAAGAAAGATTAGTTTATTTATGAAATATAACAAACCAAACTATAATCTGTAGACCTCTAGAGTGGTATACTAACAATGCAATGCATAATAAAAGGGTCAAACCATAAAGCTATTAGTAGGAAAAACAAGTCCAAAAAGAAAGAATAACATAAAATTTGAGCTCTCAGGTCAACATACCTGCTTAAGAAATGATCACATATTATGTCTGATACTTTTATTTTTCACAAACAACACAGCTATTTAAATGAATATGGATATGCTATGAAATGTTAAATTCATATTTTTTAAAGTTTTTTTCTCTTACTATAGTGATGAATCTTTAATCTAAAATGTACACAATCTGTTGTTTTAATACATATTAACCCCCATAACAGTACTTAGGAAAAATCCAGGTCCATTTAACAATCTAAATAAACAGGCATATAATTGACACAGTATTGATTTTAGTGTCTTCTCAGAAAGTGGATCACAGGAAGAAACATCTGATGTTTTTTATAAAGTCACCCTTTCACCAGTTTATTTTTCTTTGTAAAGGACGGCTGTATAATTGAAAGAAAAGGTGTGCTTTAGTGGAAAGATTGCCAGACTTGAATTCTGAAAGCTCTAGTTTGACCCCCGGCATTATCACTTATTAGACCCTGGATCAAGCTCTTAACCTTCCCAAGTCACAATTTCAGCAACTATATAATGGGATTTGAAATGACATATCAAATGCTCTGAATAAAAATCAACAAATGACTTCCGAGATAGTATCTCTCTCATAGTAGATGTACAATTACTACTTGATGATTTGACTTGAAGATGACTCAGAAGATCTAGAATCTAATCCGAACTGTTTTTCTGAATCTTCATATGAAGTTTGGCAGATATATGCTTTATGTGGAAGTATTAGCTTCCTAGGGCTGCCATAACAAAATACCATACCCTGGATGGCTTAAACAGAAATTTATTTTCTCACAGTTCTGGAGCCTGAAAGTTTAAGATCAAGGTGTCCTCAGCTTTGATTTCTCCTGAGGCCTTTACTTTTCACTTGCTGACTGAAACCTTCTTGCTGTGTCCACACATGCTTTTTTTTTCTGTGCACACGTATCTCTAATGTCTCTCCCTCCTCCTATAAGGACAGTAGTCATACTGGATTAAAGCCCACCCATATGATCTCATTTAAACTTAGTTACCTTTTTCAAGTCCCTATCTCCAAATACAGTCACATTCTGACTTGTGCTGGGGGTTAGGACTTAAGCATATATGCCTTGAGGGGACAAAATTCAGCCTATAACAATAGACTTTAATTTTATCTGTAAAACTTTGGTCTTCTTATGTTATATTGGTCTCTCTTTTTTTTTTTTTTCCACATGAAGACTCAGGAAGCATTTCAAGCTATGGAGACCAGAGACATTATTCTAGTGCTGGACTAATGTTTTGAAGAAGCTAAATGACAGGGGAAAACACTGGTTTTCTCCTTTGATTCTTGATTGCAGTTGGTAGATCAGGGATCCCATGCATTGTCAACCAGTGAAAATTTTTAAAAAGCAGGCAGGGCTGACATTTGATGGGTTCAAATGGGTAAGCTGAAAACTTTAGGATCATTGGTGAATGGATGAAAACTCAGCTGTGGAATTTAACTGATATTTCCTTGCTGGATTCTGTGAAGAAGTAGGTTATCTAAATGACAATAATAGCACCCTCCTTCTGGAATAGAAACAATGTTTTGGTTAGAAAGTAAGAATACAAATCAATGAGACAATTTAAGTTCCAATTTAAGGAAATGGAGGAGGGCCCTTTCTCTTTTACTCTCCCTGGCGCTGATTTTATTTTTAATGTCTTTTCTTTTTCCTGAGCATCTGAATACCATGCATCCACCTGGTGCCTACATGCTGTCTTCCCAAGGCATTGGGAATGTAAACCCATGTGGGACCATTTTCAGGTACCAGATTACTGCCACTGAGTAATTTCCAGGGAGTTTTGTGTTTCATAAAATCTGTTCAATTGCCTACTCTGTCCATGGACTTGTAGCACCAGCTCTTTCAGAAGTAATTATTTGGCAAATGGTAAGACCTAGCTTTATGTCCTATACACAAGGAGAGATGTATCAATATGATTCATAAGAAATATGGGATTAGCCACCTTGAAGTTGGCAAAGATATTTTAACTCCAAGACTCTATCAAAAGAACAAATTCACGTGTTCAAATCCCAGCGGGCTAGTCTCTACCGCACTTTACTCTTAGATAACACATAAAACAAAATAAAAGAAAATCAAAATAAATGTGTCTTAATTATATATTTTAGAGAAGTATAGGAGGCAACATGACACATTTAGTGTTTTGTTTTTTTTTTTCATTTCGGAAACACAGTGACTTGAGACACTCACATTCTAACAAATATGCATATATGATGCCACAAGAAAATGTATTGCATAAGTTTTTCTGCCAGTGAGTATGAACTATAGAGCAAAATAATGCTTTTATAATACACTCATTCACTCACTCATTCATTCATTCACTCAATAATCGGATAAGTTTTGGGTGCTGGCACTAACTGAGGCATTGGGGATATAAAATGAAGCTAAAATGTTTTTCCCTTCCAGAAGGTCACAACCTAGTGTTACCAAAGTTACCCACTAAATCCTTTTTAATCCCTGGGGATAAAAAATTGCAACTTCACCTTGGGGACTGGAACCGCCATACATACTTCACCTGATGATGTTGGTGCGGCCAAGAAATAACTTGTGGGAACCTGACCGACTATGTGTAGAAACAGAAGTGTGCTGCAGGGTGACTTAGAACCATTTCTGTTACTAGTCTAGCAGCTGTCTTAGTCGCCTCAGGCGCGTTGAGATTTTATCACTCATGAAAACTTGGGCAAGTTTTGTTGGCTCCCAGCACTTAATGACTCTCTGAGGTAAATAAAAGAGGGTGGGAGGCCTTGTCTAGGATGCTGGTTTAATCATTCCTATTTTCATAGAGACATAATGTGATTTTTTTTTTCTTTTGAGGAGGAGGAATCCTTCATGGCATAGGTAATTATCATGATGGATGTTTTGAATGAACTCGTTCAGTAACTTTACACAATATTTACCTTTTCTCATGGAAATAAAATACTGGTTGAAGTACTTATTCAAATAGACATATTTCCACTATAAGCAAAATGTTGATAGTTGCATTAAAATACTATTCATTTAACCCTGCATGATTTATTGCAACTGGCATAGAGATACAACAGGTTTTAGGGTATAAGCAGTATAAAAGAGTTTTGAAAAATAAAATTAATCTTTCATTACACTTGATAAGAAACAAGTAATTTAATTACTCAGAAGAGTTTTAATGTATAGAATCTAAGTATTGAAATTTTCCTTATTTTGTTCCTAACAAAAATTTAATGTAAAATTAAAATTTATACGTGTGAGAAACCATAGCATAGAACTATGTAAAAGATTTTTCTTAATCATAGAAATTCTGTTATTTTTGAAAACTGTATTCCTGACCAACAGTTTAAATGCAAACCTCACTCATGGACATGGGCAACAGTGTGGTGATTGCTAGGGGAGGGGGACATATGGGGGCTAAATGGTAATGGAAAAAAATATAATAAAGATTAAATTAAAAACAGCAAATTTCATACCTGACAACATATTTAAAAGTACAACAAATGTGTTCATAAACATTTTTTAAATCACAGGATTAGATTGCATTTTTTTTTCCCTTTAAAACAGAAAGGGTCTCTAAGGATAATACCGTTTAATTCTTGCATTTTATGGATGGTAAAACCAAGGCCTGAAAAGATTATGTGAGTTGTCACATAGCTAATTATGTGTCAGGATGGGTATCAAAATCCAGCACCATTTCCCAGTCTGGTGCTTTTTTACTCATCTAGGTTATGGGTTGGTTTATTTGCAAATAACAAAAACGCTCTCAAAGAACAGGAGGAAAACTTCAGCCTGTGAAAGTGGAAGGCGTACAGCTGGGCATGTAGTCTGTGCACGGGATTCCCTCTCCTGTCTGCGCTGATCTTCGTTTTCTCTGAATTCCTTTTTCATCTGCTAGTTTGAAGATGTCAGGGAATTGATTCTGAACAGAGAACCCCTTGCTCCTATGATGCTTTGTGTAAATGAGGAACTGTACTCCTCCAGGGGAGTACAGGCTTTCTTGTCAGTGGGCCACACTAACCAGGGGCCATGGCTTCCCTCTCTATGACCTTACCACCCTGGGACCCAGCACCACCCGCCTGACTCATTTTTGCGTCTCCATTCTAGTTTCTAACTTGCCCTACTGATGTCAAATGTTATCTTAGTTTACGAGGTGGTGAGCATGACAAAGAGCCCCAAACTTATCATTATATAGTATATATGAGCAAGACAAGCAAAAGATTGTTGAAATTTCATGTCAGGAAATCTGGGCCTTACATTGCCCTCTTTTCTATGAATTAGACACCCCCCCGCCAGTATAACTGTCATCCTAAGACTCAAACTATGAGAGTGTTCAGCAGAGCTAACCACTTTAATTTGTGCACCCACGGAGAGTCTGCCACCAGCCAAAGCGGACAGACCAGCTGGCTGCTAGCTTCATCCTTTTTTCGTTGGTTTGACTTTGAATGCATTTTTAAAAATGGGTTCCCACCAGAATACTGGGTCATTTGAACATCTTAGGGAAGCCCCGCCTTATCATGTTCCAAATGCAACGCTAGCCCACAGAGGAACAGTTTTTATTTGATTTAATATAGACAGTTTATTCCTTTGCCAACTTCACTGGAAATCCAACAATAAACAATTTCTGAAATTGAGTCATTAATTTAAACTACTTATTTAAGAGATCTATAATAGCCAGTAAGGATGGCACAGCAACCAGATTTGACAACATTGAAAAGGTGTCAACCTCAAGTCCAACCACTGAAGGTAGTGAATGGAAAGAAGAGAGAAAATCACATATAAGGCTGTCTCTCTTCAGGGCTATAGGAAGATAATCAACTCTGGCTAAAGATGGTGCACTACTAAACTACATTACTTCATTATAGACCATCAGGTTAAAAAAAAGTATCATGATATATGCTGATAATAAAAGGGATCAAAATGTATTACCAGATGTAATCAGAAGAGACAAAATGTGCAACTGTAGAATTTTATTTTGAACTAACTTATGTCTAAATCATTAGGTTTCGTAAATATTAAACAGCCAAATAGTTAGCATACTGAGTTTTTAAGAACAGATTTTGAAGACAATTTAACTATCTCACTAAAACAAGGTCAGCAAGTTAATTTAAATTAAGGAGGTGGATCACCACATCCCTGTCTCATGTCCACAGAAGATATTTCTCAAAGAACCAATTTCCACTTTTGCCTGACCCTGAACATGGCCTCACATCCTTCCCCTGGCAGCCACTCGTTGCCTTTTAATTGGGTTTAGTACTCGATGAAAGCTGTTGGTCATTCCACTGGTAAACTCACCTTTCCGAGAGCAGAGACCTGGGCATGCTTATCTTTAGGTCCTAAAACCAACGTATGACCTGCACAAAGTTACACTCAATATAGAGTTGAAAATAGAAAAATAGTCCAAAAATCTTAAAAAAAGTTTTTGACAAGCAGATAATTCTCAAAAGAAAATATTCGAGTGGCCAAAATCACAAGCAAAAATAAATTTAACTTGCAATTTTAAAAAATGTGGACAAATAACTTTAATTAGATTGGCAAATATTTTTTGAAAAAAGCAGTATTCAATGTTGGTGATATGAGGGGGAACAAGTACTTGTATATATATTGCTGGTAAGAATATAACATTATAGATTTTCTGGAGGAAATTTAGCAAAAATCATAAAACAGAAATACTTTGACTAGAAATTTTACCTATAGAAATTTATTTCATGAAAATAGATATTTGTACAATGATTTATTTATAAGGAAGTTTGGAACAGAATCACAGAAATGGAGATCACACAGAGGGATATCAGCAGGGAGGCGTACGGGGAAAATGGGGGGAAAGGTACAGGGAATAAGAAGCATAAATGGTAGGTACAAAATAGACAGGGAGAGGTTAAGAATAGTATAGGAAACAGAGAAGCTAAAGAACTTATATGTACAACCCATGGACATGAACTAAGGGGGGTGGGAATAATGGTGAAGGGGTACAGGGTGGAGGGGAATAAAGGGGAGAAAAAACATGGGATAACTGCAATAGCATAATCAATAACATATACTTAAAAAACAATTTATGTTACCAAGAGTCAGGAATTGGTTAAATAACATTTGATGGACTCTATAATATTATTTATATCATTTACATATATGTCTACTATACAGGTATTAAAGTTATGTAAAAGTATGCATATCGACATAGACAAATATTTAGTATGTGGTGTTAAATGTAAAAAATGTTGCAAAACAGTATTTCTGATATGTGCTTCCTTAGCTTTTATGTTTAAGTGTGTATGAGTGTATGTCCTAAGAAGAGGGTCTAGAAACTCTAACATGCTAATATCTCCCCCCATATCTTTTTCCTCTCCAATTACCATGAATTATTTCAGTAATTTTAAAAGAGTAAATTTTCTCATTTTTTTCTTAATATATTCTCCTATAGTGAGCAGAACGTTTAAAATCATTCTATAGATCATTGTTTTAAGAATAGCAATTTCAGCAGTTAGACTTTAGAAGCCTTTGCTAAGGACTTCAGTGTGAGCACTGCAGAGTCATTCTTAAATCTGGACCTGGGTTCACATATTCTTTGTTTTCTTCTTTCATACTTCCTCTCTCCCAAAATTCTTCTCCCTCTGTGGGGAAAAACGATAACAGAAGTCTAATGACAGTGATTTGTTACAGAAGGCACATAAAAGGCAATTATATTTCACTTAGGTTCTCAGTGTTTGTTTTATTTTTTTTCTTATTGTAAAAATAACACAACCCTGGCCAGCCAGGTGACTTGGTTCAATGGAGCGTTCTCCTGAAAACCAAAAGTTCTTGGGTTCAGTCTCCAGTTAGGGCACACGCCTGGGTCATGGATGTGATCCCCAGTTGGGGCACATATGGGAGGAAAATGATCTGTGTTTCCCTCACATCTCTCTCTCTCTCTCCCCTCCCCACTCTAGTAAATAAATAAATAACATCCTTGGGTGACGATTTGAAAATAAAAAATGATACATACTTGTTTATTACACCAAAAACTGGAAAGTACAAAACATTTTTAAAGGAGTTGAAAAAAAAGCCATAATGTGGCATACTTATATCAACTATTAGTTTTTATTTTTCTGTACATCTATATATTATTTCCTTTATGTAGTTACAATCATGTTGTAGGTACAAGTGCGTCCTAAGTTATACTATGATAAAGAAGCTCTTTACCCTCCAAAATTAATTTAATAGGTTAAAACAAAGAGAACATGGGAAGTTCTTCTGCCCCATCATAGATATTTACTGTATATTTGCTAAGAAACAGAGGAATCCTCACATTAAATATGTCTCAGATAAAGTAATCAGGGGCTATTCTCAAAATATTTAAAGAGAGAGACAGAGTAGGGACTGACCCTTCACAAGGAGACCTCCCATTCCCTTATGTGTATACCCCTCAGTTGCTGTTTGTGAGAGATCTAGGTGGGACATCCTGAGTGGAGACCAGAGTAACTAGCGTAGTGGCGGCCTCCCGGAGGCTCAGGACCGTGACTTTTGGCCAAACAGCATGAAAGCATTTTAACATTTGAAAAACTGATATGACAGACTAAGCCCTGGAGGAAATATACTGGAATACTCCAGGGACTTCTGCTCTGGGGAAGGATGTGATGTGAAGGTCACAGCAGCTCTCCCTTTACAGCAGAGTCCTGTCTGTGGTTGCCATCTGCCAATCTCATGAAACTGGACACTCCAGATCTACTTGACTAATTGAAAAGGAGAGAGGGAGAAATTCCATGTTCAGAAAAGTAAAATCAAGTATAGTCATTATAGGAATACTGCTTAAATATTGTTGAGATAAAGAATAAAGGGAAGAGGTCAGTAGAATGACTCTCCAGCTGGGTTTGATAATTTGGAAATCTGAAGTATCTGTTTATTTTAAAAGGAAAATAAAACCCAGAAAAGGGAGTCAGTCATATTCATGAAATGGCAGTATATGAACGTTTAATGTACATGGTAATATTTTTATTTTTTTCTTTATTTTTTTTATTTTGGTATATTTTATTGAGTATGCCATTACAGTTGTCCCATCTTTTCCCCCTATATCCCCTCCACCCTGCAGCCCATCCCATCATCCCTAGACCTCTTAGTCCATGTCCATGGGCTGCACACACCAGTTCTTTGGCTTCTTAATTTCCCGCACTACTCCCAGCCTCCCCCTGACCACTTTGTTTTTTATTTGTTTTTGTCAACATTTGGCTGCCACCCCTTTCCAGAGCCCCACCCACCCTCAATCCTTTCCCCATTTGGCTTTGTCGATGGGTCCTTTATGCATGTTCCTTGATGACCCTTCCCTTCCCTTTCCCCTGTCATCCCGCTCCCTCCCCCCCTCTGATTACTGTCAGTTTGTTTTTTATTTCAATGTTGCTCGTTGTATTTTGCTTGCTTGTTTATTTTGCTGATTAAGTTCCACTTATAGGTGAGATCATATGGTATCTGTCTTTCATCATCTGGCTTATTTCATTTAGCATAATGCTCTCCAGTTCCATCCATGGTAATATTTTTAATAGTTTATTCTTCTATTTTAGCTCTCCTTATTGGAAAAGGCTGGATTTGGAGGTGTCCTTCTGTATATTGATCCTTGCGACTTACCAAAGACTGCAAATATTAACTATGACACCTTCATGGTGTCATTGAATCCAGGAGGAGACCCTTCTACACCTGGTTATCCAAGTGTTGGTAAGTTCATTGGTAATATTCATTATTCTTGTAAGCATTGTAAGGTTGCAAGTTATAAGTACATGCTACCTAAACTAAACAAGGGATAGTAAAGTGAAAAAATTCTGACCATTCCATGTTTAAAAAGTGAATTTTTTAACTTTTCAAATTACAGATTATTCATTTGTTGGAATGTATGCTTTTAAAAGTACGTGATATATTTTCTGTCTGAGTAAATTACAGGATCATGAACAAAGAAAAACTATTTTATATATTATTGATTGACAGGCACTCCATGTAGGTAGAAAAAGGTACAGAGACCTAGAAGCATGAAATATCTGCTGCTTTGGGGTAGCTGTAGTAACTTTAAATCCAGTGTCTGGGGGTGCACATAGTCAAGTTAGATGAATAAAGTTATGAGGAACGATGCTGGAAACAAGTGGTGTTAATATGATTAAGTTGTGTGGCTTCTTCATTGGTTTGGCCAGTCTCTGGCAGTGCGGAGACAGCCATCTTTGCATCAGACTTCTTTCTCTCTTTCCTTGTAAGCAGTTTTCATAACCATGGGGGTCATGTGGCAAAGCAAAGACTACTGTGATTTTGGCAAGCGCTCACTGCATCATCGAATTTCTGTCCAATGTGTCACTGACAAATATTACATTTTTACAGTGTTGGCTAGGAAAAACCTCTTGGACCTTTGTCCAGGGTGATACTAACACATTAACTGTGACATTTTAGTCAGTAATTAAACTAACAAAAAATCATGCAGTTATTTATGTATTCTGCCATTATTTTCCTTATTCTCCACAAAAATATCATAAAAGACTTTGTTAATTATCTTATTCAAGTCCAGCTCTTCTGACTCAACCAATCAACTAATAACTTTCTCCAAGAAAGAAGTAAATATGAGTTATAATTTGTGATTTTTTTGGGGGGAAGTCTATTTGTTTTTCTAAAATATCTCTTTAATCCATGTTAAAAATTATCTGGGAACTTCTTGATCTCTACTTTGTATAGTCTATTGTCAAATTATTATAATTTTGGAATTAAAATTAGAAAGTGATCATCTCTAATGTCTGGGCAGCATCAAAAACATCAGCCCAGCTCTCTTATTTGCAAATGCTCTAACTTCCCAGGATCAGAATGCCTCGGCTTCATGAGGTCACACCTGGCAGCTAAATCTTTGTGACAAATCAATGGACTGCAATGCTACTGAAAAGTAGATACTTTATGAATGCTCTGCTTAACTTGACAAGTTGCCCAGTGGACAACATTTACTCTTGATGATATTTTAACCCAGGTCATTTCATAAATATAGAGTTCAGTCATATCTGGCAAAATGTTGGTCAATCTTGAGCAATCTCAGTATATGTTTTTATTTTATTTTCAAATAATTTCTACTCGAAAAAGTTGCAAATATAGTTAATTTATTTACATTTATCCCAGCATCTTCTAACATTAACATCTTACATAATATGGTAAAGTCATAAAATTAACATTGATACAAAGCTATTAACTAATTATTGACTTTTTTCAAATTTCCCCAGTTATCTTGCTACCTTTTTTTTGGCTGCACCATCGTATCCAGAGTTCCGTACTGCATTTAGTTGCCTTGTTTTCTTAATCATCTCTGATTTAGATGTCTTTTTTGTATGACTTTGACACTTTCATGAATCCTGGCAGTTGATTTTGTAGAATGTCCCTCAGTTGAGCTTGCCTAGTAGTTTGTAGTGATTATATTGTGGTTATGCATTTTTGGCAGGATACAGTAGAAGGGATGATGAGCCGTCCTCAGTGAGCCCTAAGAGAATGTACGTACTGTGGATGTGTCTCCTGGCTCATGACGCTGACTTTAATTCCTTGTTATGGTGATGTCTGACAGTTTTCCCTATTGGATGGTTATTATTCTTTTTCTTTTGTAATTAATGAATGTCTGCTAGAGAGATACTATGTGACTATGTAAACACTGTCTTTCTTATCGTACATTTCCCCCATAAATGTTAGCATCCATCATTTGTTCTTATCTATTACAATTATTGTTGTGGTATTTGTCAAATGATAGTTTTTCTGTTTTCATCATTCCTTTAGAATGCTTTTTAAAGGAATATTTTTACAATATAAGTAGCCTTAGTTCTGCCTTTATTATTAAACAAAGGTAAAATGACTAATCATTTTGGGCAAAATATGTGTCAGAGTTTTTAGATTCAATGACAAAATGTCAGTTCAATAAATAACATCATCTACTGTATTAGTCATGTACTTATAGAGGACTCACATGAACAATTCTTTTACAAATATAATGCCAGAGTGAGGAAGGGAGCGGATCTCTTTTGAACATATGAATGTCTATATAACACCCAGGAAAGAAAAAGATACAACCCATTGTATTTCTCTTTTTGTCCTGGATACTAAGAATCTCTGATTAACTGCATTGACTTATACCCCTGTTCCTTTTTTAAAAAAAGATATTTTATTGTTTATGCTATTGGTGTTGTCCCAATTTTCCCCCTTTGCTCCCCTCCACCCAGCTTGCCTCCCACTTTTTCTCTCCTTATTGAAATTATTTTAAATGTCTATATCTTATTATTTTATTCAAATTAAAAATATGATGCAACCCTCCTCAAAATTTTTGTGGGGAGAAAGAAGGAGAATGCAGGTTGTGAATTATAAATAAAAACTACAAATAATAATTTTTTCAAAGTGAACAGTAGTACCTGGCTTAACCCCTTTGAATACTATCAGGTAAATAACTATTAGAAGAATTAATATAAAACTACCTCTCTTTGCATTTTTAGGAACTTTGTTTTATTAACTAAGCTAAGGATGATTATGTTCTGAAGAAGTATGGAATGAATGAGAAAAATCCAAGGAGGTGTTTTTGTTTGGTTGGTTTTTAATATATGCAAAGTAAGAAGAATATTATAATGAACTCTCTGTGTGCATCATTCAGCTTCATCAACTGTGTACATTCTACCAGGGGGTGGTTTGTCCATATATTTCCTTGCACTCTACAACAGCCTTGCTATTTGCCCAGATACAATTTATGTAGACTGATATGCATACATCGTAACTGACAAAAGACTCACCCATGCAATCTCCGTGCCTATTACCCGAAAAACATTTTTATCACCTTTGAAAATTTTGAGCCTCTTCAGAGTCATTCCCCGTCCCTAGCCCTAGCTAACACCAGTCTCACTTTTCTCATGGTACAGAAATTTAGAACATCATAAAAATAGAAACATGAAATATGTTTGTATTCTGTGCAGGTTCTTTTGCTTAGAATAATGTCTGCAATCTTGATTCATGGTGGCATGTATCAGTAGTTCCTTCCCTTTGACTGCTGAGAAGTATGCCACAGTTTTTGTATTGGTTCAGGTAGGTGCTTTTTAAAACAAGAATGCTGATGCACTCTTCCATAAAACATGATCTAAATGGGTTGCCCGAACAAGATACAGGAACTTCCTATAAGATAGTTCTGGACAGTAAGTCTCATTGTATATCTTAGTAACTCTTGATTATTATAGAATCAGAGCAAAGAATATAAATTTTTAAATAACCTTTGTTCTTATTACACAAAAAAGAATATCTTCTTATTCTTTTAACAAAAACATGCCTTTAGCTTCATTTGGCCTGTTAATTATCTTTTCTGAACCTTATTTTCTTAAAAAAAAAAGGACTATCTACACCTATTTCTATATCTCTAGCTCACATATTGTTAGTAAGAAAATGAAAATTCTCAAGCTCCACCCCATCTGGATACAGGAACGAAGGGGAAGGGGCTCAACTACCTGTGTTTTAACAGACATTCTAGGTAATTCTAACGCAACTGAATTTTGAGAACCGCTAAGCTACAGAAATATATTCTTTATTTACTACATCTCAGTTGAACCACTGTGGCTAGGGACCTAAACTTCATGCTCTCGAGTTGCTGTTCTTTCAGCATCTTACACTGCTGCCTTTTATATTGCTGCTCCTACCTCAGTGAGGACTGCGAAATGTGTGTGTTTAAGGTCCTCAACCTGATTTTTGTGCTCAGTAGGCTCCCAGTATATATTTGTTGAGTGAATAGCTGGTTTTGTTAACATGACTACTTTTCATTGATTATTATTATCCTAGATTATAACTTAATTTTAATTTACCCAACTAAAATTTATCTTTAAAGTTTGTATAAGCCTCTACCATGATGTTTGTTTACAAATATATGTTTTTTTCTCCTTAAATGTTCCCGTTAATTCTCTCATATCTCTTTTGCCACTCAAAATAGCAGAAAATGCATTGATTCAAAAAGTTTTGAAATTCTAATTAAGATGTTAGGATATCAAAAGTTTAATATATTCTCTTAACTTCTTTGTTAATTTAACAAATATGTCAAAGATTAAAAGTCCAGAATATCAAAAACATCATCATAACTGCTTTCGCCAACTTGCCACAGTGTTTCAACTACATTAATATATGATCCAAGCAAATCTCATCTAGAACCATGTAATTTTAGAACTCTAGTGGATCTATAGCATAATTCTATTCACAGCCATGAAGTACAAGTAACTGGAACATACTAGTTAGGGACTCAGGTAAATAGGCATAAAAGCTGATATTTAAAGAAACTGGTCATAATTATAACACCAGTGATCAGTTATAATCTAAATGTACTTAGCCTAAAATTATTAATTAATCAGCTACATAGGTTGAGGCTCAAAATAGAGGTAATCATGAAGCTATGAGATGAAAAAATGATAGGGAGGTGAGAAATGGATTATCATTTATTATTTTATTTTTGACTGCATTTTTTCCATTGCCATTTACCCCCATACCCTTTTCCACCTCTACCTTCCCCCACCACCCCACCCCTGCAATCACCACAGTGTTGTCTCTGCCCATGAGTTCTTTCTCTCTCCCTATTTTTCTTCTTTTTTACTTGATATCTCTAAGGAGTATTCTATTTGGTCTATGCTGAAAAATGGAAAAGAAAATTATTTCCCAATTTCTAAGCATTAAGATTGTCTTATATCTGAAAGACTAGAAATAATAATAGAATTTATAAATCCTTTCCATATACTTCCTTTAATAATTTACCTTCTGAAATTCTATTGGCTACAGAGTTGATTTTAATTTTAGTACTATCTCCAGATAACTGCTGGTTAATCTATAGACTACTGGTTAATTGAAATCCAAGATATTTCTTTTATCTTGATTTAGATTTATTTCTCCATATACCCTATTTCCTGAAATCCACCCTGATTTAAAGCTTTTTGTCTGTGTCCTTCTTTCTGTTTGTTATAATTCTGTTTGCTTTTTTTTTTCTTTGTTTTGAATTCTGGAGAGGAAAGTCAGTCATTTTTGTGGTTTAACTCTATAGAGGGCATCAAACGACACAGTTTATTTAATATTCCCAGTGTTGCAATTGATAACCTACTGAATTCAGTGGATCTGTGTGTTGTATACGTACTGTCTGTTCAACAACATCTCTGCCAACCAAAGCCATTTAAAGAAGAAAGAATATCAGTGTCATTTGTTACAAGTCTTTACTAGGTGTTCTTGGTCCCATTACCTGGACAAATATCAGAAGACTCATGGGTCGACACTAAATCAGCTGAGACAATGTTAAGCTATTCCCTGACTAGAACAGTAATAGATATAAATACATGCCTACTTGTCAAAGTAAATGCTAGATATTCACAGTATGAAATACATTGTTAATTGGTTAGGAAAAATAAAGTGTCTGTATTTTTGCTATTTTACTGTAGCTGGTGCTTCTTGTATGTATCCTGAAGGCTTCAGATTTATATCAAATTGTTGTTCCACTTGATTCTTTGAACCATTTAAAGTGTTGCTCTTTGTTAAGGTGTTTGTATTTTTTCAGAAATTTTAATTCACATCATGTTGAAAAGAGGGTTTATTTAAAGTCACACTATTCCTTTCAAAAATCTTTGTTTTAAGAATAATTTTGGTTTGTTTTTTTTTGTGGTCTCACACAGGGAAATTTCCAACTGATTGTTGAAATGTCTAAGATTATATTCTTTCAAAGAATATTATTCAATGACCATTGTAGGAAATGTATGTCATAGACTACATTAGTCACTCACAATGTTCTTATTATTATACTGGCAGGTCTCTATTTTAAATTTAAATTTAAATTTAAATTTAATTTTTTTTAAATGCAAAAAATGAAACTAGACCACTTTCTTATACCATTTACAAGAATAAACTAAAACTGGATTAAATGTAATACCTGAAACGATAAAATTCTTAGAAGAAAACAGAGGCAGTAAACTCTTTGACATTGCTCTTAGCAATATTTTTCTGCATGTATCTACTCTGGCAAGGGAAACAAAATTAAAAAAAATAAAAAAATCAAATGGGACTACATTAAACTAAGAAGTTCTTGCACAGCAAAGAAAACCATCAACAAAATGAAATGAAAAGACAACCTACCGAATGATAGAAGAAGATATTTGCCAATTATATATCTCATAAGGATACACCATAATATCCAAAACTTGTAAAAAACTCATATAACTTAACTAAAAAAATTTTTTTACAATAAGAATCTAATTGAAAAAATATAATTAGTTTTATAGCACTTTTCTTTATCTTATTAGATTTTTCAAAAGAAAAGTTTTTACTACCCCATTTTATACATGAGTAAAATGATCCCTAGAGAAACTGAGCTTTAATCGAAGTGACTCAACTGAACACCAGCACTCAAATCCCAAGCCTAACTTCTAACTTAATGAGAATACCATGGATATTATCTTGCAACCACCATAAAACTGAGGTAAATGAGATTTATGAAAATAAGTTGCATTTATTTGATATCAGATGACAAATGATCCAAATTTAATGCTGAACAAAGTTTAACACCAATTTTGTTTGTTTTTCTCCTACTTTCAATACATGCTTGAGGGTAACAGTGAAAATGAAATATAATGGTAAAATTATAAAACTTGCCTACAGATTTAGATTGTATCAATATGAAATCAGAACAAATTTATATTGAATTATATGCAATTTCCAATATTTTTCCAAAAGTACAGTTTTGTACTTTTACCTATAAAAATGGAAATGATATATAACAAAATAATTAAATTGAATAATTAACCAAAAATGTGAAAAAAGCAAGGACAAAAAGACTTTTATTTTTTTAACCACAAAATTGTGTAGATTATTTTAGTGAAATATATTCAACACATTGTCATTTTCCCAACTTTAATTTTTTTTTTATTTAATAGCTTTAAACAGTGGGAAATCTACCCATCTGATTGTCTTTCTCCAAGATTCAAATTATTGTTACAATTTAGTACAACCCATCTTTTGAGGGAATAGGCAGTAGTTGAGCAGAAAATACCAGCTGTAATAGCATTAAAAAAAAGAAATAAGAAACCATGCTGACCAACATAACTAATTTCACTTTTCCAGCCAGTTTTCATACTTTCTTGTCTGCTATGGTCAGGACCTATGAACAACAGTATCAGATTTTACTTTTCACAAACTTTTCTTAGAGAAAATATCATTTGTAAAACTGGTCACATATAAACTTAATAAAAGTCAGTATAGCCTGCTCTTACATTTACTGTCAAATGACAAAGGTAACATAAAAATAATAGCAACTTTTAAAGTTTATGAACTATTAATTAAGAAGTATGGGTTTTCAGGATATGGCCAATCACACAGCAGAAGTATCATACAGAATTTTTATAGTCTTATGTATAAAGTCTCAGTTTCTTAAGAAGTTGATTTCCAAATCATGGTTGACTCAAAATTATCCTTTGTTGATGTCTTTCGGAAACTAGGATGGGATTTTTATGACTTAAACATTTATTATTCAGTTAGTGGATGAAACAATCTGTACTATGGCAAACCATTTTGAAATTAATACTTAGTTATATAGCAGCTATATGAAAGTTTTCTATATCCATGTTAAATGCCATGTTCTTTTTTTTGCTTAATTCTCTTCAAATAAGTCAAGGTATTTAAGACTTTTGTTAACTACTTTTTATTATTTTTTTTTATTTTTCAGTTTTGTTGAGGTATACTTCAAAAACAAATTGCAATATACTTAAGGTGTACAGCATGATGATTTTATGTACATACATAGTGTGAAAATTTTCCACCATTAAGTTAATTAACAAATCCATTCCATATAGGAAAAAGTCCAGCCATTGTTAATATAAAGAGAATGGTTTGTGTGACATTGATGTAACCGGGCAGCCAAGGAGAGTGGACTGGAATGTGCATGCATGAACAATAATGACTTCATTGTACTAGTCAGTAGGGGTGGTAAAGGCAGCTGAGTGAGTATGTGTACTGTGTGGCTGTCACATTCAAAACGACTGAGCTAGTTAAGCAACAAATCTGCATCAAGTTTTACATTAAGCTTGAACGTTCCTCCACAGAAACTATTTAATGATTCAGAAGGTTTTTGGGAATGATGCAATGAGTGCAGCACAAATAAAAGTGTGACACAAATGCTCGCTTCAACGATGGCTGAGAATCTGCTGGAAGTGATCCACATTCTGGAAGGCCAGCAACAAAGATGACACTTTAGAATGTTGAATGTGTATGGGCTGCAATCAACAAAGATCGCAACAGTGCGAGAACTAGAGGCTGATCTGGGAATTCCCAAAACTGCTGTGTCTGAGATTTTGATGCAGGATCTTGGCATAAAATGTGTCATGGCACAATTCGTTTCATCTCAATAACGCACCCGTTCATGCATCATGTCTTGTGCAGATTTTTTTGGTGAAACATCAAAACATCCAGGTGGATCAGCCCTCCTACCGTCCAGATTTGGATTTTTGCTACTTATGACTTTTCCCAAAACTAAAATCACCTTTGAAAGGGAAGAGATTTCAGGCCATTAGCGAGTTTCAGGAAAATACAATGGGAAAGTTGATGGCAATTCCAACAAAGGATTTTGCACAGCATCTTGAACAGTGGAATAGACACTAGGAGAAATGTGTGAGGTCCCAAGGTGCCTGCTTTGAGGGAGACTGAGGCATCATTGTCCTATGCACAGTGTTTCTTGTATCTTGTATCTTCTTCCATAAATGACTCTATTTTTCATATTACATGGCTTGATGCTTTCTGGGCAAACCTCCTGTTGTGTGTGTGTGTGTGTGTGTGTACACACATACAAGTTCTATTCTCATAGAAAATTTCTACTGTGTATTATATAGTGTATTATCAACTATAGTCACTATGTTATACATTAGATCCTCAGAATTTACTCTTCTTATTAGGTTTGTTTCCCTTTGCCATATTTTATTCATCCTGTGTCTTCCAACTCTGCTCTGTTTCTATAAATTCAACTTTTATTTTTTTAGATTCCACACATATGTGATACCATGTAGTATTTGTCTTCCCTGTCTGGTTTATTTCACTTAGCATAATGCCCTCCAGTGTAATCCATGGTGTTGCAAACAGCAGGACTTCCTTATATTCTTTAACTGAATAATATATGTATACTACATTTTTCTCATCCATTTGTCTGCTGACTGACACATAGGAGCTTGTCATACTTTGGCTATTGTGAATAATGCTGCCATGAACATAAAAGAACAGGTATCTGTTTGAAATAGTGATTTTATTGTCTTATTCCCACATACACACAGAAGTGAAATTACTGATCATATGGTAGTTCTATTTTTAATTTGTTGAGGACTTCTCATACTGTTTCCCATAGTCACTGTGCCAATTTACTTTCCCACCAACACTGTAAAAGAATTCCTTTTTCTTTACATCTTCATTAGCATTTACTTCTTTTGACTTTTTGATAATAAACATTCTAACAAATGTAATGTCATACCTCATTGTGATTTTGATATGCATTTTCCAGATAATTAATGATGTTGAGCAGCTTTTTTATGTATTGATTGGCCATTCATATGTCTTCTTTGGGAAAATATCTATTTAGGGCCTTTGCCCACTTTTCAATTGGATTTATTTCATTTTTGCTAGTAAACATCATGAGTTTCTTTTATATTTTGGATATTGATCCCTTATGTGATGCAGGATTTGTAATTTTTTCCCCATTCCACATGCTGTCTTTTCCACATTTTGTTGATTGCTTCCTTTGGTGTGCAGGAGAGTTTTAGTTTGTTGTAATCCCACCTGTTTATTTTTGCTTTTGTTACCTTTGTTTTGGTGTTAAAAAAAAAAGCATTGTTAAGAGCCATGTAAAGGGGCTCAGTGTCTATATTTTATTCTAGTAGTTGTATGGTTTCATGTTTTATGTTCACATCTTTAATTCATTTTTAGTTGATTTTTGTGGATGGATTAAGAGGAATCCAGTTTCATTTTTTTGCATGCAAATATTGAGGTTTTCCAAAACATTTTATTGAAAAGACTATCCTTTTCCCATTGTATATTCCATGCTCCTTTGTCCTAAGCTAATTGAGCATATATGTATGTGTTTATTTCTGGGCTCTCTATTATGTTCCATTGATTTATGTGTCTGTTTTTATGTCAATAAAATACTGTTTAGATTACTATAGCTCTGTAATATAACTTGAAATCAGGAAGTATAATGCCTCAAGTTTTTTCTTTTTTTTCCCCTTGAGGTTGTTTTGGATATTTGTGATTTCATATGAATTTTAGGATTATATTTTCCATTTCAGTGAAAAATGACATTAGAACTTTGATAGGGCTTGCATTGAATCTGTAGATTGCTTGGATATTATGGACATTTTAACAATGTTAATTCTTCTAACCCCAAAAAGATGGGGTATTTTCCCATTTATTTGTATTTTTTTCCATTTTTTATCCATTTCTTATAATTTTTAGTGTGCAGATATTTCATGTCATGAAATAAATTTATTTCCAAATATTTTAGTCATTTGATACTATTGTAAATGGGATTATTTTCTTAATTTCTCTTTCCAATAGATTGTTGTTAGTATATAGGAACACAACTGATTTTGTATATTCATTTTGTATTCTGCAAATCTGCTGAATTTGTTTATCCATTCTAATATTCGTTGGTGGAGTTCTTTTTTGTTGTTGTTGTTCTTTTGAGATACGTCATCTTCAACAGAGACAATTTTTCTGCTTCCTTCCTGATTTGGATGCCTTTTATATTCTTTGTTACCTAATTGTTCTGGCAAGAACTTTCAGTGTTATGTTGAATGAAAAGTGGTGAGAACAGATACCCTGATCTTAGAGGAAAGGCTTTCAGCTTTTTACTACTTAGTAGAATGTTAGCTGGAGCTTGTCACAGATGTCCTTATTTAATACACGGTATTACATTGAGGTATGTCTCTATAACTCAATTTGTTGGGAGTTTTTTTTTTTTTTTAATCATGACATAATGTTAAATTTTGAGAGTTTTTTAACTGTAAGAAAAATGTCTTTCCCTTATCTACTGAGGTGATTATATGATTTTTATCCTTCATTCTGTTACTGTAGTGAATCACATTGATTTGCATATGTTGAACCATCCTTGCATTCAAGGAATAAATCCTACTAGATTATGGTGTATATTCCTTTTAATGTACTTCTGGGTTCTGTTCAATACTATTTTGTTGAGGACTTTTGTTAATCAGGGATTTTGTTAATATGTTAATCAGGGATATTGACCTGTGATTCCTTCCTTCCTTCCTTCCTTCCTTCCTTCCTTCCTTCCTTCCTTCCTTCCTTCCTTCCTTCCATCCTTCCGTCTCTCTCTCTCCACACCCCCACCCCTGCCCCGCACTCTCTCTCTCTTTCACTCTTTCTCATGTACTTGTCTGATTTTCATATCAGGGTAATACTGGCATTATAACTGAGTTTGGAAGTGTTCCCTCCTCCTTTTTACTTTGGAAAAGTTTGAGAAAGATTGGTACTACTTCTATTTTAAAGGCTGTTAGAATAAAGCAGTGAAGCAATCTGATCTTGTACTTTCATTGTTGGGAGGTTTTTGGTCACTAATTTAACCTCCTTACTAGTAATTTGTCAGTTCACATTTCCTATTTCTTCATACTTCACTCCCATTAGTTTGTATGTTTCCAGGAATTAATCCATTATTTTTAGGTTGTCCAATTTGTTGGCATAAAATTGCTAATAGTAGTCTCTGGTTCCTTCTGGTTCTCTTTAATCAACTAAATTAATAGTATCCAATCATAGAATATTGACTTTTATTAACAATCATTTTTTTCTAAATTTTTTTCTATCATTCACTTATAATTAATTGATTTTATGTAGCTATAAAAATGCTAATATGTGTTATCTAATGCCAACTAAGATGTGCTCATCATCTACATAAAAGTTTACTATTAGTTTTTTTTTAATTTTAAGTATATTTTATTGATTATGCTATTACAGCTGTCCCATTTTTTTCTCTCCTTTATCCCCCTCCACTGTGCAACCCCCTTCCCACCAGCATTCCCCTCCCCACCAGCATTCCCCTCCTCACCTAGTTCATGGCCATGGGTCGTACATGTAGGTTTTTTGGCTTCCCCATTTCCTTATTCTTAACATCCCCCTGTCTATTTTGTACCTACCAATTATGCTTCTTACTCCCTGTACCTTTCCTGCCCCGTTCTCCCCCACACCCTCCCCACTGATAACCCTCCATGTGATCTCCATGTCTGTGATTCTGTTCCTGTTCTAGTTGTTTGATTAGTTTAGTTTTAATATATATTTAATTATATATAAATTAGCCATATTTATTTAAATATATATGAATATATACAGCATTGGACTTTTATGTGTTTATCTCCTTTTGTAAAACCTATTATATATAGTAAAGGTGTTTAGTTTCTTTATAGCTTCACTTCAAATGTACTATAAAACAAACCCAAATGTCAATTGGAAAAATAGCTCAGTAAATCAAGATAGAGAACTGTGTATGCTTCAGCTCTCCCTTGAGAGAAAGGAACATCTGGGCAGGACGTCACTATGTGCACTACAGCAATCTGGTTTGCACACCAGTGTTGGTTTCTGTTAGAAGGGCTACAGTTGTACTATCTAATAAAGTAGCTCATGGCTATATGTGTCTATTTAATTTTAAATAAAATTAATTTAAATAAAATAAAAATTCAGTCATACTAGTCACATTTCATGTGGTCAACAGCCACATGTGGTTATTTTAAGGCATTTTTGTCAGTAAGGAAAGTTCTTTTGGGTGACTGCTACAGAATAAGCGCCTAAAACAATGTAATTTTGTAGAAAATTTGGTGATTCTCTACCATTTTAGATCATCCATGAGACCCTTTCTGTATATAATCTTGGATAATTAAAGATTTTTTTCTTTTTTACCACTTGAATTATTTAAAATCTGTTTAAAAGCAGACTAATAACCACATGTTGTGTTTGCTTCATGAATTCTTTTACAGTTTAATGTTGAACCAAAACATAGTTGAGTGCTCCTAAAGTAAACAGTTTCCATTTCCAGTATTCTCTGAAGAGTTTTTGAATTTTAAGTATGTAAAAATAAATCTTGTAATGCTACTTTAAAGTGTTACTGTGTTTGCTTCCAGCTGCTGGCATTGTAAATTTCAGCCCCATACAATTTCATTTGAGAAATGCATCCTGGATTATAAAAAAAAAATGTGTTCTCCTTTTGTTTTGCATATCAGTAACCACTCAATTCTAGATTTTTCAGTGAGAATTAAAAAATTAGATCTTTGTAATATTATTTTTTGAGATATAACCATCTCCATGTTAGACTTTTGAAAAATATAAACATAGACTGCTTTTGTAATAAGCCAAACTCCAGGCTTTGGTATCTCTTTGCACGTAAAATTAGCTCTGTCTAACAGAATCATATCAGGTAATGAACTTTCTTTCCATGACACCTCAGTAACATAAAATGAGGCCACCTATGTATTCACAAAGATTGTGACTTACATATATCTAACCCATGAAATTATTGAATGCCCTTTGTATTGTCTTTGTACTGGGCACAGTAACTCCTGAAAGCCTTTCTTTTTATTTTCTCCTTAACCTTTTGATTAATTCCTCAGGCTTTTGACTTGATAACACTTAACAAAATTATATTCAATAAATTTATTATAGAAAATGCAGGTTTGAAATGGAGGTTTAAAACTATATAATTTTTAAATCTACTATTTTTGCAATGTGTTTTCCAAATTCCAAATCACCATAGTTTGAAAAATTTCCCAAATTTATTTACCATGAATTTTGTTTTTGGAGGAGCTAAAGACCTGCTATTCAAATATACTGTGGGATCACTGGCCTGGGGCACCTGCCTCTCTACCTTCCTGCCACAGGTCCTTTGTTAGTTTTATGGTCCTACACAGAAAGGTATGGTTTGCACCTCGACTTTTGCACATTTTTAGCTTAATATATGGTGTGAAAAGGACTAATAGAAAAAGGAGGAAAGAGCATGGCTGTTAGGTCACACGTAATGGCAAAGTTGGCACCTGCAAGTGCACCTACTTATGAGTCAGCAGGAAACTATACACGCAGCAACAAAAATGAGTCTGGTTGATTGTTTAACAATTAAAGTTGTAATTAGGTTTATAATTGAGTTTTTGGTATAGTCTACAGTCTAGAAAATCAGTGTATCCCAACTAATCTTTTACACAGCATGATCTGTTCCAATTCATTGCTGACCATCTTCAAAAATCTGTTTTTTGAAACTCGAACTTGAACAAAACTCTTAAACAGCCTTCTCTAACTAGTCCCTCAGGTGATTTTTCCCATTTTAGTGACAGAATAAAAAATGAAGTTTTATCCTCTGAAAAATGATAAAGTGACAGTTTTTTTAAAAAGATAATATGGATATATGCATTTTCAAACAATAGACCAAAGGATAATAGGCTTTTGGCAATTATTTCTAGAGTACATCTCACTGAAATTTTCGTCTAATCCACAAGCACATTTAAGTTGTTACTATGGCATTTTTTTGAAAGTCTCAGTCATTTTAATATTCCAAGAAAGCTTGTAATCCATGATGAATATTAAACTGGATAATAAATATTATTTAATATGTTTAATAAGTATTGAACTTAAATTAAAATGACTATGAAGCACAGGCCAGTTTACTATTCAGTAGCTTTGCCCAGAGTGTTGTCTGATGTTCCTGGGATGGCTTTTGCTACACTAGGGAAAACTGGACAAAACCATGATAATTTCTTTAGAGTTTGGGTAACTATATAATACAAAGAGTAACCAAGACACTTGTGAGAGTAAAAGGGGTTGATATGAATAACTACAGAAAATAACAGGCATTTGCAAGATAAGGTAAAGCTAAGATTCTCCAACAGAGTTGACCATGGAATCCAGATTATGGTTAGTAAGGAGGTGTTATGGGCTGAATCGTATTACCCTCAAATTCATGTTGAAGTATTAACCCCTAGTACCTCAAACTGCATTTGGAGATAGGGTCTTTGAAGTGGTACTTAAGTTAAAATGAATACAGCGATCCGGACCCCAATCAATATAACCTGTGTCCTTCCAAGAAAAGGAGGTAAAGGCACAGACACATATGGAGGGAACACCATGGGAAGACACAGGGAGAACACGGACATCTACAAGCTAAGAAAAGAGACCTCAGAGGAAACCAACCCTACAGACACCTTAATCTTGGACTTCTGGTCTCCAAAGCTATGAGGTCATGAATTACTTTTGTTTAATCCACTCAGTCTACAGTACTTTGTTACAGCAGCCCTAGCAAACAAATACAAGAAGAAATTATAGAAAACACCTTCTTTGACTTTATTACTATAAAAATATAGCAGAATGAGATCAATTGCAACATGACTCTGCTGTCACCATTATCAAGAAGAAAACACATAAAATGCTAAGTGTGACAGCTAGTAATGGTAGTTCCCTAGTCTCTGTATTTAGTCTAATTAACTAAATTTTTGGCTTAGGACTTGATAATGTTATAACTTGCACATGTTGGTATAATCAGGAGGAACCTAGCACCCTAGCCCAGGTATGATGAGAGAAGGTATAGAATCTTAATAAATTAATCCTGATACTTCATTGCAGAAACTAGATTTTCACAACTTCTGTACTAGTAACAGATATACATTAGTTCTGAGATAGACAAAACTATATGACAAGTGTGATACTGTGGTAGAAGCTAGAAGAAGAAGAAAGGTTCTTAAAAGAAGAGAGGGGTTAGAACAACTTGTGATCAGTTAACTCTAAGGGAGGACATGACTTGGAAGAAAGTACCATAATGGAAGAGATATGATCCATTTTTAAGGATAGCAATGACTCATGTTACATTGTTGCCTTTTATTTTGGATCTGTGATACAAACCTTCTTTAACACTGGCTGACAAGGCACCAACTTTACATTTAGTTGCTACAGGATGGAACTGGGAAAGGGCAGCAGTTGCAAATGGAAAGAAGCTGGGAGTTTGGGGCAAACTCAAGACTGGGGTTCTGCATGAGGGAACGGTTCCCATGAGGAACTTATAAAAAGTATAGCAGGCCCTGGTTTTATAACAACAGAGGTGCTGGGCAGGCATCATTTTAAGATAGGTAGAGGAACCAAGAAAAAAACTAGCAACAGAGTTCCTGGAACTGGTATAAAGGATTTCAGGTATCAGGCAAATCCCCATCACTAAAATGCAGACCATAGAGTGTCAGGGATAAAGAAACAAACAAACAAAAAATGCAACCTTTATTTCTACCTGCTGAATTCCTCTAGCTGGACTAATAATTCAAATGACATATAGTAGATTAATAGGAAAAATCAAATATTAATACATGTGTACGGGGAACTCATATAAGATGAAAATTCCCAAAACAGTGAAACAGTGTGGTAAAATTTGATTATTTTATATATATATATATATATATATATATATATATATATATACACACACACACACACACACACACACACACACATACTATAATAATATGTATAATATTATATATATATATATATATATATATATATATATATATATACTATAATCAAATTTTGGACAGAGGAGAAAATGGGAAACAGAATCCAAGATTTCAAAGGAACTAGACAACTTGGAGTTGAGAAAGAAGAGAACATACATGGCAGGTGAATTTTTTCCTCAATATGACATGGGGATTATCTAACTACTGGGTCCCTGGTTCATGTCTTCTTGTCTACCACAATTTAATTCAAATCAAGCTAAGGTGAAAAAACCAAGATATCTTTCTTAGAACATGCCTTTTCATCTGAATCTTTTGGGCAGGAAAGGGGGAGAATCAAACATTCTTTCAGAGACTTACCTCTTATAAACCAGCTTAAAAACATATCCCCAAATGCAAAATGTTGGTCCCCTTCAAGTGCAAGACTTCCTGGGTTTCCCCTTAAACAGAGTTTGGATCCTTTGCAGGAATGAGCCTTGGGGCACTGTCAAGTCAACTGAGGGGAAGAGGGAGTGTGGTCCAGGGAGTGAGGGAGTCATTACCTTGACTGTGCTCGAGAAGATGTTGCACAGAAGGGAGGGAACACAGCGGTGCCATACAGAGTTAAAGTATGGCAATTAGAAACAGGGCAGGAAGAGTTTGAAAGAGTCACTGAAACACACCCTCTGGTAATACAGTGGAAGCCTGGAGGAGAGAACAAGTGTGCTGGCACACTGGGCTGGAGTGTGGTTCAAAGCCATTCACCAGCAGACTTTAGGAGGACAAGGTCAATCTCAGAGTCAGTGTTGCAAATAGCGACAGTCGCATCACACACAACAACCCATCAAAAGATAAAGCATCTGTATGGAATGAAACGTTGGACCAGTGATGATCCTACTTTAGGTACCTTTCAGCTTGGGACTGTAAGGTTCAGTTGGCTGAGTGCAGTGTGAAAGGTTCAAAGGTGCTGTGTTGTTTATTTTTTCTCTCTTCAACTTCACTGCCATCCATGAATGATGGCTTATGGTTTTAGAGCTCTAGCACTGGAAGGGATCCTGGAGGTCACAAAAACTTATCTATTCGATTGACAATTAAATACCTCAGCATGTGAATGATGCCTTATATTTGTCTTTAATTCCTTAAGTGTCTAACTTGATACTATGGGCACACTATTCTTGAACAAAAGGGTGACGGTTATTAATGATGATGGGCACAAAAATATGTGGCGGTCATTACCTGAGGTGCTGACAGCTTTGAGAGATGTATCTTCTTTCCAAAGAACTGTACAAAAAAATACTTTTAAAAATTGCCTGTAATTTCAGAGGGTTCATGGATCCCCTAGAAAAAAATGTCTTTAGATAAACTCCCTTGTGGGCTTATGGGAACCAAATTTAGAATTCCTTTCCTCAGGTATCCATTACCTACCTGGATAGACACTTATATTTAGAAGTAAAAGAAGGAGAATTTAATTTGGGGATAACATTTTCTTGGAAGAAAAGTAACTAAAACTATTAAGAAATTGTGTTAAAATCTGAACACTGAGGTGATATTTCAGCAAAGAATTGTATCATTTCCTGGAGAAAGACAACCTCTACACATCATTATTTAATAGTCTATAATTAAGTTACAAGGACAATTATCTTTAGCCTTTTGAGAGATTCAAGTGTGTAATATGATATTCAGAATTACTGCTAAACCTCTAATTATTTTATTTTCCCTTCTTTAAACCAGGAATAAAATATAGGATGGGAATCATTTAGAAATTATAATTTTAAAATTTATATTGCCATTTAGTAGTTAGTTATAAAACATAGAAGAAATGCTACAAGTTTTGTAAATATGATAATACATAATTAGGACTGCTGTAAAATCTCTTGAATATAATGGGGAAACTGATGATGAAATATGACTCTTTGTCCTCAGGCCGCACTTTTCAGCGCAGGGATGGCCAAGTGATTTACATCAGGATGGTAAACAAGGCGAGAGATGACTGAGCTCTACAGCTTCTCTAAATTTGTGCTATATTACTGCCCCCCACATGATAGAGCGTCCCCTTAGTGCCTGGGATAACACCCACTGGTACTTCCAGAGCCCCTCTTACTTGAGGAATTCCTATCAGGACCCGGAGTAGCTGGACAATCCATTGCCTCCTCCTTAGTTCTACATGGAGAGGCAGTTCTCAGAGGGGACTTTTAGTAGTAGCTTTGTGGCAGCTGCTAAAGTGGCCACAAAGTGGCCTGAGGCTTGTGAATGCAAGCTTGCCACAGCACTCGGCATGCTTATCAGCAATATTTTGGTTGCTGAAGTAAAGGAGAAGTAAGTATACACAATCATGTTTTCTTTATTCTCTCAAGATACACGTATTCATGTACCCTAAGAGTGCCCTCCTTCATTCAGTCAATAAACATTTTTCAAGTGACTCTTATAAGTGAGCCACAAGGAGGCAAGTCTCCTTAATCAGGAAGCTAAAGATCCAGAAGGGACAGGGATACATGAGAGCTAATTAAAAAATAATGTAACTGTAGTCCAGGAAAGAAGAATAAGGTACTATAGGAATAGAATAGACTCTTTCCTCAGCCTAAAATGTCACTTACAGAAGAGGAGTAGGTTTGACTAACTTTAAAAAATTTATTGAGATGTAATTTACCATATAACAACCATTTTAAAGTGCAAAAGTTACTATTTTTTACTTTATTCACAGAGTTTTGCAACAATCACCATTATCTAATCACAAAGAAAAGTTTTCATCATTACAAAAATAATGTACCTGTTAGACATCACTTCCTATTTCCCTTCCTTTCAGCTGCTGGCAACCAGAAATCTACTTTCTGTGTCTATGGATTTTCCTACGCTGAAATTTTGTATAAATGGAAGCATACACTATGTAGGTCTTCTGTGATTGGCTTCTTTCCCTTGGCATAATAGTTTCAAAGCTCACCCATGTCATAACATATATCAGTAGTTCATTCCCTTTTTTATGGCTGAATTATTTTCTATCATATGGGCATACCACGTATCGTTTACCCAGGTATCAATTGTTGAATATTTGAAGTTATTTTTTTCACTTTTTGGCTGTTCAAACTTTCATGCAAGAGTATTTGTGTGAGCATATACTTTCAGCTTTCTTGGACATATACCTAGAAGTGGTATTTCTGGGTCGTATGGTAGCTATGTTTAACTTTTAGGAGAATTGCTAAACTTTTTTCTATAGAAGATTCATTATTTTAAATTTTCAACAGCAATATATGTGCACAATTTTTCTATATCTTTCTCTTCACACGTTCTTTCTTTTCCATTTAAAAAAAATTCTAGCTAGCCTAGTGAGTATAAAGTGGTAGGTAGCTCACTGGTTCTAATTGGAATTTCCCTAATTACTAAGGATGTTGAACATGTTTTCATGTGGTTATTGGCCATTTGTATAATGTCTTTGGATAAATGTCTATTGAGATCTTTGCCTTCATTTTTCACTGAGTAATTATATTTTAACTGTTACGTGGTATGAATTCTTTATTAGTATTTGATTTATAAATTTTTTCTCCTAATTTGTAGATTGTCTTTTCACTGTCTTGATAGTGTCTTTTGTCGTGGAAAGTTTTTAATTTTGATGAAATCCAATTTATTTATTTTTCTCTTTAGTTGCTTGTGCTTTTTATACCACATCTAAGAAATTGTTGGCTTGTCCAAGATCATGCAGATTTATACCTATGTTTTCTTTTAAGGATTTTATTATTTTAACTTTTACATTTAGGTCTTTGATTCATTTGGAGTTTATTTATGGAAATGGTGTGATTTAGGATTGCAACTTTTTTTTGCTTATGGGTATGTATTTGTTTTAGTATCACTTGCTTAAAGATTATTGTTTTTCTATAGAGTGTCTTAGCATATTCTTGAAAATTAATTATCCACAGATATATAAATTTATTTCTTTATTCTCCATTTTATTTATATTGATGTATTTATCTGTTCTTATGCCAATACCACAGAGTATTGATTACTATAACTTTGTAGTGAGTTTCTGTACTTTATGCAAAGCGTTAGTCCTTGAATTTTGTTCTTGTTTCAGTTATTCTGGTCACCTTTCATTTCCATGTGAAGTTTGCACTGAATTTTGAAAGCTGAGTGGCAGCCAAACAGGAAATCAAATTTCTTGGATGAAATGTTTTTGGAAACAGAATTGTCAGAATGGAAAACAAAAAGGAATATATCTAAAGTCTCAGTATGAAATGGGTTCCAGGAAAAGGGCTAGACAATCACAAGCACCAAAACAAAGAGGAATGGGTACCTTGAGACTGCATGCAGCTGGAACAGAGGATAGGGAGTTGTGTAAGTTGAGGACGGCGTGTCAGGAGGGGTCAGACCACAGAGCATTTGATTTTATAGGCAGTCTTATCCTATAGGCAGCAGAGAGTCACTGAAGTTGATGGCAAGCTTTCTTTGTTGTTCCAGTGATGAAGTAAATACTCCCTCCTCTTACTTGTGAAACATGGGAGATTTCTTTGAAGTAATGTCTTTGTCTATGTCTGTGTCTATGTCTGTGTCTGTGTCTGTGTCTGTGTCTGTTTCTAGGTCTGTGTCTGTTTCTATGTCTATGTCTATGTCTATGTCTATGTCTATGTCTATGTCTGTGTCTATTTCTGTGTCTGTGTCTGCGTCTATGTCTATGTCTGTGTCTGTTTCTTTGTCTATGTCTGTCTATTTTAAACCAACATCACTTTCCCAAATAATACAAAGTTCTGCTTATACAAAGTAAGTCTCAGGAGATAGTCTGAATATTTTATAGTTGACTTCTAAAGATAGACATGTAAACCAAACTGTAATAGTGAATCTGACTTCTATACATTATACACACTGACAGAAGCCAAATAACAGTGTATTAAAAAAACCATTAGTGCTCACTTCGGCAGCACATACACTAAAACTGGAACAATCCGGAGAAGATTAGTATGGCCCTTGCGCAAGGATGACACGCAAATTCATAAAATGTTCCGTATTTTTTTTAAAAAACCTGTTATTTTTCTTTCTGTCATATAACTTCTCTTTATGTATTGTGTTTGTTCTTTGTTTTGTTTTGCTTTGGTGCTTAATCCAAACTACACAGCTGGTATTGTCTTTAGATAGAGTTTTCGTCATGCTTGAAGTTTAATCACACAGGGTGCGTGAAGCTTGCCTTGTATTTATTCCCTGCAGAGAAGTCCAATATAATAAGGCACCAATCAGTTACACGTATGTTTTTAGTGTAGGAAAACTCAGCACAATATTTTAAATGCTCTAGGTTGAATAGCAACTTCATAATTTCAACTGTACATTTCCTATGATGTGCATGAAAAACTCTGAGTTGTAGAATTGTGTTAATAACAAATAGCAACCACTATTCATTCTCTCACCTTTCTCGTGCCAAATAGCTTTCAAAGCAATAAATGCCCAGAGGTGTATCGAGTTTCTCCATTGCACACATGAAAAAACTGAGGTTGTATGATTTAGAACACTGCTTCCCTCCATCTACAACCCATTTCCATTTTATTTTTGTAACAGATCCTACATAATTATTAAAAATGGCTTGCTATAAATTACAATAGCATATGTAACTTTCCGGAATGTGTTGATAATCCAATTTGATAGCCAAGAAACCTATAAAACTGTAAATTATGGTAATTAAGCAACAAAACTAGGATAGGCCCTTAGATGAACCCTTTACGACCAAGTTTCTTTGGTGCCGTTTAGCTCACCGAGCCACCTGGTTTTTCATGCATCCTGTGCACGTCTTTACGTGCTTGCCAGAAGGCCCTGTGCGTTGGTTAGGTTTTGTTTTGTTCTTTTTCCAGTGATCAAACTTTCTAGTGACAGTTGGGGGAGATTGATGAAGAAGACCTCACAGTGAAAATATGCAGTATGTGCAGGGCGATATTAAAACATAAAAACCATTAAAGTTAGTAGAAAGTATTAAAAGCGAGAGAGGGCAGTAAACGGGCAAGAGACAGGACAACAAATTGAATGAGAAGGTATAATGAATGGAAACAGTATGAGAGCGGCCTACATTTTAATCCGCAAAAGGGAAAGAAAAGGCAATTGAACCATTTTTGATTTACTAAAAAAACCCAAAACAACAAAAACAAAAGGAAACAAAAACAAAAACTTCCACCTTCTGTGCTGCAAGATTCTAGAGCTTATCTCAATTCTGAAATAACATCTGTCTTACAAACCTAGTTCTGAAAAAACAGCAGTTCAATAGCGATAAGCTATCTGTTATTTTCTCTACCCAGGTCCCTCAGAATCATGAACGGAGTTTATAAGATCCAGAAAAGTTCTCCTAGTGCTGAGAAAGAGATCAAACTGTTTTTGTGTTGACATCTAGGCAGATCCCATTACATTTGGTGGTGTCTTTAGCAGTTGCATAGAACTCAGCAATTCTGTTGGGTCACAACCTCCTTGGGAGTTTCCCAGGTGCAATCCCCAACTGGCCCAGGGAGTGCAGGGAGAGACCAAAACAAAAGCAAACCATTTCGGATACGAAGGTAGTGGGTTTATTAAGGCAGGGGTCTTACAAGGCTTGTCTTAGGTAGCTGAAAGACAAGTAGATCTCTGCACCTGCCTGCTAAATCTTCAGTTTATATACAGGGGTTTTAACTGGGTTTAGTTATGTATTCAGTTCAGATAGTCTCCATACCACATTATTGTCTCAAGGCTGTGTCCTTGGGGCAGTATTGGGAGTGGATAATGCAAGTGAAAAGCACATTCCAAAAACAGGGGAGAGGCTGAGGAACCTCCAGTCGACCAGTATTTTTTTTTCTTTATCTTATATGTTTCAACTTTGCCTTATGCCTGGACTTCAGCAGCGGGAAAGGCAGGAAGTCAAGTGCGATACATCTCACACACCATGATGCTCAGTCTATCAAGTATGCTCATTCTGCCTATAGGAATTCTATAGCAGGGGTTATGACAAATGTGTCTTCTGCCAAAAAACGTTTTTCCCCTCCTTTCTATCTACTTTAATGGATTTTTTGAGCTATGAAAATCATTTGGATATGACTTTAAATTTTTGGTAATGCCTATGCATTTGTATTTCAGTTTGTATGATTTACTTGATAATTGTGGATTATTGCCACATGAATATATTGTGAAAATAAATTTTAAATACCTTTCCTGACTTAACCAGAAATATTGGAGAAGTAGATATGGATAGTATATTATTAATATTGGCAGTATTATAAACTAGATTTATAAAACATATCAGTGTTAATGCATTCTTTCATATTCACTTTTGTCATTTAATATTTTAAAAATTATTTATTGAACACTAATTATATACCAAGCACTTTTATAAATATTGTGCATTTATTTACTCTTTGAATGTCACAGAAATATATGAGGCCGGCATCTTTGTTGCTATGGCTAGTATCAATCCTCGATTTACTCAGGAGAGAACTAAAGCCAAAAGAGATTAAATAGGTTTCTTCAAAATTACATAGATAATAAGTGGGAGAATTGAGATTGAATTCTAATATTTGGATTCAAAAGTCTATGCCCTTATTCACAACGTTGTTCAGCCAAAATAAACTAGTTAATCAGATAATATTGTCACCATTTTGAAATAATAATAATAATAATACTGATGCTTCAGTACATTGAGTAACTTCTCTAAAGCACTATATATATCCTGTTCTTCAGCATTACACTGAATCATGATTAATACTATAGCTGCTTAATACCATAACTGACCTTTAGGAAGTACTCAGTGAATATGTATTTAATTAAATAATACTAAAGACACATATTAAAGGGATAATATTTTTTTAAAACCATCTTATGTATCTTCCTTTTGAAATCAGTTCTCTCCTGCTAATCTCTCTGCCATATTAGACCCAGGAAATAGGAATGTCCAATGATACTTCTGAGAGAATGTGCATATGATGTAAGGAATTTTTCTTGAGGCAGCAAAGGAGAAAAGAGAGAGAGAGAGAAGGAGAGAGAGAGAAAAAGTGAGAGAAAGTTCTAGAATGGGTTCTAGAAAGAAATCACTTAGCCGGGACCACTCTAACTTGGCCCTACATTGGGATCACAGTTGAAGGGAAATGGTAGTCTGCTGTGTTTGGCGAAGAGAAATCCACCAGGGCACTGAGAAGTCTCCCACAGCATGTATGCAGCAAGCACTGGAGCCCACGTGGAATGAGGGTGGCAGAGCTTTGAGTCTGTTGACCTGCCCTGGGATACCATGTGATCCCTAAAGCACCAGACAGAGAATCTGGGATAGGCAGCCTAGGCTGTGTGACTGAGAACTAGAAACGTTTCACTAATAGATCAGAGGTGAGTTCAATTCGAGGAGAGTTGAAGAGTGTCTATAAATGCTTTACATCCACTGACTCTCATAGCAGTTGCCAATAGGACATTTAATAACCAGATGACACAAGCAAAATTGCTTTTGAATCTTGAAAAATTCTAGAAAACCCCAACGCGATCTAGTGTGGATCCCAGATCCACTTTCCTACAAGGGCAATAAAAAGATTCTGATTGAACCAAACCCCATCTTTTAAAATTCGGCCTCCCTAAAAGAGCATAAAGGACACAGACTGATGTTTCTTTAACTGGTAAACCTGTGCTTCCAGTTGTCCAGAGACAAAGGAGATTCATGAGAAAGTGTGTATCAGCTGCAATAAAATTAAAAATCAAGCCTCCTTTTTTTTTCATATTTGAGTGTAGTATGTAAATCCTTTTTCCTATGTAAAGGATATAATTGTATTACATTTTACTGAATATGTAAGTAAAGTATATTAATTATAAAAATTCAAATAGTATGTGACAAAATGATGAAGAAAGTTATGGCCTTCTGCAATTCTGCCACACTGAGACTATACTTATAATACATAGAAATATATGTGTCTATACATACACACTATGTATATATATATATTATTTTACCTAATGGGATCATGCATATTCAATATACTATTTCTTCTGCCTGTCCACCCCAATGTTATACCCCAAAACTCCCTACTCTCACCTCATTAGAAACAATGGGAATTTTTAAAAGTTTCAATCAAAATGTATATGCGCTTCACAAAAAATGCATAGTAAACCTAAAAGTTTACTCTCACTACTCTAGCGAAGTAAACGTTACATGAATTATATATGTGAATGGTTAAAAATTCTGTCAAGATGGTTCAACGACTCTAAGACAGAATGACCGAAAGAAAAGTGGCATTTTTCAGTCCTGTGTGCTGTGGTTAAATCATACACTGTGAGGGCTGTCAAGAACCTGCTTCAACTTTTTCATTTCACAGTTGAAGAAACTGAGGTCAAGAGTTAAGTTTAAATAGCTTGTTAGAAGCAGAAAACATGCTTACCCCATTTGAATCCATACCGAAACAAAGCAGGTTTTATGAGTTGAACAACCGCCTTGCAAAACAAAATAAAAACAATAACAAGTTACCATTTACTGGGCATCTCTTAAATGTTAGAAACTGTGTTGGACCTTTCTGCAAACTTAGTATAGCTAAATTTCAATGCAAGATTTGTTAATAATTAACAAGTAATAATCACTGGCAAGTAGTGTTAACACCTATTATTTTTAAAATTTTGTAGATGAGAAAAATAAGGAACATTGAAGGCATGTCATTTGCGCATGTCAAGACTCCAGAGTCTGTGCTGCTGCTGTTGCACTGGGCCGCCTTCCAACAGCAGCGGCGGCGCCGGAACCAGGAGGCTGGTGATGCAGGGCTTGTTAGGCTACCTTCAGCATTAATTTTCAGCTTTCAGCTGATACTGCTGACATCTCTCCCTTTTGTCAAGTGATGAATTCAGCCAAATAGGCCTTCGATTGCCTGATCTCTTTCCAATTGGCTAGCTCAGGATCTACTAACTGAGAAAGCAAGTTTATGCTTTGTATTTTATAAGCAGAAGTGATGCTATGTAAATTGACTATTGACTATGCACTTAAGTGGAGTATTTACAACTAAATATACTAGGTCTGCCCCCTAAGGCTTCATATTATACTCAGAGCACAGAGAGGGGAAAACAGTGATAGAATTAACTACTGTTAGTTTTTTACAAGGGTATATATCACAACAATCACACAGTTCAGGAAAAAAGGGAAAAAAGAAAGTAGGCGTTGTTACCTAGATACGTAACTCCCGTCACAACACACATGTGTATAATAACAATAATAATGACAATAAGGTTGTTTTTGTCTGTGTGCTTGCTTGATCATGGTGTTATGTCAAGATTTCATTAAAGAGATAAAATAAATGTATGCTAACAAAGAGAACAGACACAGCAAGACTTAATGGCATAAAGAGACCAATGCAGATTTCAAAAGTCCAGTTCTGTATACAAAATCTGTACCTTACTTATTTATTCAGCAATGTTCCTAATTTTAAAAGCAATATTTGTAAAGGATTATCATAGACCTTTGTAATAGTTCCCTAGGGCTGCCATAACGAAGTACCACAAACTGGTGCCTTAATGCAAGACAAATTTATTCTCTCACAGTTCTGGAGGTTGGAAGCTCAAAATGGAGGCTCTAGGGGAGAACCCTGCCTTGTATCTTCCTAGCTTTTGGTGGTGGCTGGTAATCCTCATTGTTCTTCTGCTTTTAACTACATCATCCCAATTCCTGCCTCCACCTTTATGTGGCTGTCTTCCTTCTGCGTCTCCCTGTCTGTCTCTACAGTGGCTGGATTTAGGAGCCACGCTAAGCTAGTCTGACCTCATGGTATCTTAAATTTTAATTATACCTGCAAAGACATTTCTAAATAAGGTCACATTCAGTGGTACTGGAGAATAGGACATATACCCATTATATCTTTTTTGGGGATACAATTAAACTCATTATAACCTTTCTTTTTTATCAACTTTTTAAAATACTGGTACAGAATAATTGTTTATAATGTTTAGAAAACACAAAAACAAAGATAAAGCCACACATTAATCTTATCAAAGAGACGATTTTTCTTAATACTTACATTCTTTTTTTATGCATATACTTAAAAGGACCCATGCGCAAAAAAACAACAACAACAACAAAATGGATCCTTTGTCCCAGACATGTTGTTGAACTCTGTGCTCTGGTGATATAAAGATAATAACAAACAAGCATGGCCCCATCCTTAGAGAGTAAGAGTGAGAGATAGACTCTTCATCACACAAAGCAATCAATCTACTCAGTCAGGGCTGCAAAAGAAAGGCCCAGCTCATCAGAAGCTAATGGGAGATCCAGGGTAGAAACTGATGCTGGATCACAAGTATGTTTAGAGGTGATTGTGTGAATAGGGGAAATGAGTCCTTTCAGGCATGTGCAAAGGCCCTGGGGCCGGAGTTAGTATGGCAAAGACCCAAACCAGGGGGCCACAGAGGCTGCAGTGCGCTGAGATGGCGGTGAGGCCCAGGCTATGATGAAATGGTGAGCGGCATGCAGGCCACCTTAGGAGAAAGTGTTGTCTTCCTCCCAAGAACTGTGGCAAGTCACTAAAGGTTTCTATGTAGAGTTTGCTTTTATAAAATGTTGTTCTTTCTTTGAGAAAACAAATACCACTTGGCTCTGACTTCTTTTTCTCTTCTTCTTTCTCAGTACATATGTTTGTGATTGTGAACTTAAGAAAATTTGGAGAGACAGAGAGTTACTCCCCTGTTTGGAGCAGGAAGAACAGTGACCCCACACCCCACACTATTTTTACTGCTACCATACCTCTTTATTTTAAACTCTGTCAAGAATCTGATGAGTCCTGAAATCAAGATTAATTATTGAGGACTTCCTATCTACTCATTTGCTTTCCTTTCAGATTAGGGGCTGGTTAGCATTTGCAATGGGCCAAGTGGAAGAGGAAAGCCCTGGCTGAACTTTCCAGGCACTCGAGGACATGGATTGAATTTTGTTTTCCGTCTTTGTGCTCCCTCGGCATGGCACAGTATCTGACACATGATTACCAGATGGATGAAAAGGTGGATCACCTATATCCTACTCTCAAAAAGATATCACTATCTTTAACTCTCGGCCTTTTTCCACACTTTTGATTTCCCAAGAAGCACTTAAGTTATTCTTATAGTATCTCACACTTCCTAGCTACAAATCCAGGGCTTGATTGGTAAAAAAGAAAATAACATTTTTGGTTCTTAATAAAGTCTTTCGTTCAGAAGAACCTATTGTCAGGAATAACTTCTCCCCTCACCTTAATAATACTTTTTTTGATTTTGAGTATACATGCACATGTATAAACTTACAATTATACATCCACATATGAACTTCTGATGTTTCAGTAAGCACATGAGCATATGCATACCTTGTCTGTACACTTTCTTTTCTATATTTTTTCTGTTGCTTTGCTCCTCCCTGCCCTCTACTTATTTAGCTTCCATATTTATTAAAATATTAGGCAAGGTAAACCAGTAAATTCAATAAAAACATGTTGCCATTTCTAACAAATTTGTCTGATAACCCAGTGGAAATTAAGTCCCCACCCAATTAAGCTGTTACCTGAGGGAATGGAGCAGGGAGAGCAGCTAAGGGCAAAGTGCCAAATGGAGCTCGAACAGGGCCTCTTCTCCCACTGGTCCATTCTGCTGGTTTGGAAGGTGTATTGAGAATTCACTTGAATCCTTGAAACCCTGATGAGCAAAGATTTTTCCAAGGGCTCAGTAGCAGTCCATGGTAGGTGTTAGGGTGGGAGATTTTAGAATCCAGACATTGATGCGACTGCGTCATCCTCTGTGCCACGTACCCATATTATGAGTCTGTTTTCCTCCTGCTAAGGTTTCAAGTGAGATTTGTGGTTGATACATGGGAAAGAAGGTTGAGAAGATGATGATATCAGGAATCTCTCCTACAGGGGAGAATCTCTCAATTTAAGGCATCTGTGTGGGAGAGCCAAGGATTAGATTAGACCGTTTCCTCTACTTTGTGTTCCTCTTGTTAACTCAATGGCCTCTGGAAAAAAAATACTACCAGTTTTCAAAACCAACATGTCTCTTATTGAAATTCTATACTCCTAAAATAAAGTTAACTTAAATACAATTATCTTTGCTATAAATTCAATTTTCTTCTTTTTTATTTTCAAAATGGGTACTTTCACACACATACAAACAGCCCTGGTACTCTTTTCTTTATGAAAAATAGAAAGAGATAACCGTTAGAATAACTAACTTAGCATACAAATCGGTATCCTTAGGAGGGAAAAAAACAACTTTAAAACAATAAAATGTGAATTACACATAGTTTAGAATGTGATTTAACATGTTCAGTAAATGTGCTACAAACCTATAAATTGTATAGCTCCCCTCATAGAATGACTTCAGTGAACCTTACTTTTTAAGGCCACGGAGGTGATCCTTTTTGGCAAAACTCCATTCATTTTATTAATGGTATGTATGATGTCTTTCTGTTTAAAAATAGCAGTACATTTTTCTCAAATGATAACTATTCATAATTCTATAAATTAGCAGACAAGGTATGTATATGCTCATGTGCCTAGTGAAAAATCAGTTCACATATGCATTTATAATTGTAAGTTTATATATGTACATGCATACTCAAAGTCCAAACAGGTATTTCCCATATGTAAATATTTTTCTCATATATCATTAACTAGTACTAAAGGTTGAAAATGTTGAATAAATCAAAAGGTTTATCTTTTCTTTGGACAATAGTAGAAGAGAAATGGGATATAAATTTGAGGAAGGAGGATATAGAAAACATTAGTTGCAGTAGGTTTTCTCCACACTGTACTGGCTGAAATGCTGATAAATTCACATTTATGCAGAGATATCAGGTAGGTTCCAATAAGAGTTGAGATGTCTTCAGAGTATTAATGATCTGGGACAGCTTATCTAAACAAACAAATTTGGGGAATGATGGCAGTGTGCTAAATGGTGAGGAAGAAAGGGGGAAGTGGACAGGAAATAACAAGACATCCAGCTCTTCCAGGAAATTCCCAGTCAGCAACTTCGGGATGGAGAATGTATTTACCTGATCTTAAAGATACTACACCATAAAAGTAAATGATAATCCACTAAACCTCCATCAAGTTTATCAGAACTAGTGAGATGTGGTGAACACAGCAGTGAAGGGATGGAGCCTCCCACCCAAAATGTAGCTTGGATGTCAAGACTCACCATGGCATGTATAGCTAGGAGGGTATGAAGAGGTTGTTACTCATATAATGAGGCTTTCTGCAGAAAGTAGATAGCTCACAAACAGGTCTAATGTGGCTTAAAGAGAAGGGAAAGGAGGCAGTTTGGGGGAATTTTTTGATGATATTTTTGTAGATGGAGCCAGACTGAGGATTCCTGCACATGATCTGAATGGTAAGCACTAAAGGAGAAAGCACCAAGGTTTTGGGGGTTTTTTTTCTTTTTCTTTTCGCTTGCCTGTATGTAGAGGCTGAAGGGAAGAAGGAGGGGTAATGCTTAAAATCTGTCAGCAAACACCCCAAACTGGAATCAGATTCTTTATTACACCTTTATTACACAAAGGGATCCAAATGTACAGTCTACTGAGACCTCATCTCACAAAGGCACTCTGCAAAATTCCCAGTGCAGGAAGCTAAGTCCAGAGGTAAGATAGGTTTAAAGCATTCCTTCAAGTTTCTCATCTTGTTAGTGGAGGTATATCAAATCCTCAAATATTGCCCTTTCTGCCCGTCATATGAAATGCTGCCATTCAAAACCTATTTCTATTGCCTTCCAAGTCTTGAGAGAAGGAAATAAGCACAACTCTCAGTAAATAATACCTCAATAGGGAGCATTTTAACAAAGAAATGAAGGTCAAGATTTGCTTTCGTGCTAAGATGGAGCTCAGAGAACTGAGCAGCACCTTGCAAGGAGGGGCACAAAGACATGATGGGAAGAGTCAAAAAAAAGGAAATGTTTTTATCTATGTCAGCATTTTGCCGAATTACATTTGTGTGAATGTGTTTGTTAGGGGCAAAAAAAACCCAAGAAGTTTTAGTCCAATGTATGCTCTCAGAGATAACTTGGTGTTAAATCTGCCACATATTCTTCCCATGCCTGGACTCAAGCAGATACTCATTATTTTTCCAGCTATTTTTTTCTTGAAATCAAATGAACTCAGAAAGATTGAACATATACATTCTTTCAAAAGATGATACTGTTGAGTTTCTGTTATTTTCTTTAAAGACAGTATGTGTATATGCTTGGTTTTGTTCTTTAATTTACTTAATTTGGAAATGAAACCTGATGTATTTCATTTCCAAATTAAATAATATGATTCTATGCTTTATTTCCCTTTAACATAAAAATGCTTCAATAAAAATGTAAGTATTCAGTTTATAATAGCTTCATGTTTTGGGTCTTTCCTGATCCCCAAGTTATTCAAAATCACTTAAAAACCTGAATGCAAAGCCCCATAGTTTTCTATATAAATAACATTAGAGATTGTTATCAATATTACTTAATGTGATCTAACCAAAGTCACAAGGCTTCAAAGCAGTAAAGCTGCTTTGCTGCTTTTCAATTAGTTGTTATTCTTCTTTATTTTCAGAGCCATAGAAACTTAAAATATTTCCAAGTAAATTTAGGCTTTGTTAATTTGCAAGCTGGCTTGGAAGAAAAAGAATTGAAATCTAACAACCACTTATTTTGAAACATCTAGTTCTCTCCAATTTAGTTTTCAAATACATCAGGTTTTTCATTCAACATATTTTATCAAATGGGTTGGCATATAAAAATAACTTCTCTGCCTGTGACACAGCAAAATGAAAACAAAACTATCAGAGATGTGCCTTAATGATAACCAAGAATCATGGAAATTTATCACTTGGAATAGCTCAACAACTGGGAAGCTGACATTTTATATATATATATATATATATAATATTAGTTGCGTGCATACCTGAAAATTGTTGCCAGAATTAAAATTAGGGGATATTGCATTCTTATAACCTTGTACCCTATTGTAGCTCCTTCTAGACCCATGTCCATCCTTATTTCCCAGCCTTCATTTCCATTGGTTTACTGAAAGTTTAATAAATTATTTTTAAATACAATTATCAAACAATAGGAACAACAGTCATGTATTTTATTAATCACACCTTGATGATGACTGATACTTTGACATAAGAAAGGACTAGTGATAGAATCGAACCCAAACTTAAATTTAATGTAGAAATCATTAACGCTTAACAATCTAAAGGATATTCTGAAATTTGTTGTAGATTTTCCAAAATGCAGAAGAAAAATTAAATGCATAAAAACAGAATTAACTTATACAATTACAACTGATAGCAGGGAGATGATATATTTTAATAATATTAGTAGTAATGAGGGGATAGTAGAAAGAAAATATTTATTTTAAGGATCTAGTTTTATTAAAGAATTATTGACACCTTCTAAAAATACTAAAAATTCCTATAAAGGGATAATTCTGTCATATATATGTGTATATATATACACACACACACCATATTCTATCTTAAGACTTGGGTTTTTAAAAACAAAACTGTTTTATATTTTTTAAAATTGTACTTGAATTATTTAAACTTTGCATATATTACTTTTGAGTTTAATTGACTTTTAGGGCACATTAAAATGTTGACTATAAAGTGAGAACATATCTGTTAAAGTAATCAAACAGCAAGTACCTGAGGATCAACTCTGTACCCACTATAAAAGACAAATAGAAAAAATAATGCCATTGTAACTACCTTTACTGATTTTTCAATTTGATTAAATTCTCAAATGAGAACACATATCAATTTTTTTTCCTTTTTTTAATTGAAATTATTTAGGTGACTTTGGTTAATGAAATTATAGTTTCAAGTGTAAAATTTTATAATACATCTTCTATATGTCGTATAGTGTGTTCACCACCCAAAGCAAGTCCTTCTGTTACCATTAATTACCCCCTTCTACCTCCCCCTAACTCTCTTTCCCTCTGGCAATCACCATACTATTATCTGCATCTGAGTTGGTTTTTTTTTTCTTAATCCCTTTATTTTTTCACCCAGTCCCGTAACCCCCTTCCCCTCTGATAGCTGTCAGTCTGTTCTCTATACCTATGAGTCTGTTTCTATTTGGTTTTTTGGGGGTTTATTTTGTTCATTAGATTCCACGTATGAGTGAAATCATATGGTATTTGTCTTTTTCTGACTGGCTTATTTCACTTAGCTTAATACCCTTCAGTTCCATCCACACTGTCGCAAGGGATAAGATTTCCTTCTTTTTTTTTTTAATGTCTAAGTAGTATTCCATTGTTTAAAGATACCACAACTTTTTTACCCACTCATCTATTGATATGTAGTTGGGCTACTTCCAAATCTTGGCTATTGTAAATAAGGCAGAAATGAACATAGAGGTGCATATATTTTTTGAATTAGTGTTTTGGGTTTCTTTGGGTATATTCCCAGGACTAGAGGTGCTAGGTCAGAAGGTAGATCCATTTTCAGTCCCCTGAGGGCCTCTCATGCTGTTCTCCACAGTGGCTGCGCCAATTGGCATTTCCACCAACAATGTATGAGGAGGGTTCCCACTTCTCCACATCCTTACCAATGCTTGTTTGTTGATTTATTGATGATAACCATTTTGGTGGGTGTGAGGTGATTTCTCATAGTTGTTTTAATTTGTATTTCTCTGATGATTAGTGGCACTGAGCATCTTTTCATTTGTCTATTGGCCATCTGTATGTCCTCTTTGGAGAAGTGTCTATTATGGTCTTTTGCTTATTTTTTAAATTGGATTGTTTGCTTTTTGGTGTTGAGTTGTATACATTCTTTATAAATCTTGTATATTACCCTCTTTATAGGTGTATCATTGGAAAATATGTTCCTCTACTCAGTAGTTGGTTGTCTTTTCATTTCGATGGTGTTTTCCTTTGCTTTGCAGAAATTTTTAGTTTGATGTAGTCCCATTTGTTTATTTTTTCTTTTGTTTCCCTTACCTGAAGAAATATACCAGAAAAAATACTGCTAAGAACAGTGTCTGAGATTTTACTGCCTATACTTTCCTCTAGGATTTTTATGGTTTTGAGTCTTACATTTAAGATTCAATCAATTTTATTTTATTCTTGTGTATGGTGTGAAAATATAGCCTAGCTTCATTTTTTGCATGTATCTGTCCAATTTTCCCAACACCATTTGTTGAATATCCCATCTTTATCCCATTGTATGTTCTTGCTTCCTTTGTCAAATATTAATTGACCATAAAGGTGTGGGTTTATTCCTGGGATCTCTGTCCAATTCCATTGATCTATGTGTCTGTTTTTATGCTAGCGGCATGCTGTTTTTGAAATTCTTAGGAGTATCAGCTTGGACTTCAAAAACCTAGGATTATACTCTATTCTTACTACTTACGGTGACATTAGAAATCTTTTAAACATGGTAACCCTGGGTTTCTTCACCTGTAAAGTGGTGGTAATAATAACCACAGAAACATTTACTGCAGTAGGTACCCAGGAGGATACAATGTAAATAAAACTTTAACACAACGCTTTGTTTAGCCTTGTTGAATCTCAGTGTAGTTTCAGTGAATAGTAGCTCTTGTTGTTATTACCAGAAATGTAATAGAAAACAATTAAAATTTTAATTTTGACGAGTACAATAAGTACTAAAGGTGTTACCTAATGTGACGAGTGAAATTTGAACAAGAACTCTACAAGTGGCTGGAGACATCGTGAAAAGATTATTCCCATCGTGGAAACAGTAAGCAGAAGTAGGGAGAACATGAGATTTTTGAGCATAGTGAAAATGGCCAGACTAGACTAGAGTAAAAGTTCCATATTTTGGGTAGAAAAAAACAATTTTAATAGGGACCTTGAAAACAATCGAAGAACTTAAATAGCATTTACCAAGTGGCTTATTTCTGCACTAAGTTGGTGATGGAAGGAGTGGTCTGTAAAATGCAGAGAAAGGAATGTTCTTTAACACGCTTGATGTGACAGAAATCCTTAGAATAATTAGGCTATTAGAATTGAAAGGAATATCAATGGCTTATGTAACCTAGAAAGAAAATATTATTTCATTCACATTAAGCATGGAAACATCAGGGCTCATGAAGAGGCTATGAGACAGCTACCACTGGTGCTGTCTTAAGACAAAATGAGCAGCAGAGTGCATGATGAAAGGAAGGTAAGAAGAGGATAGAGTCATGAAGGAGAATTTGAAGCCATTAGGAAAAGTGTCTTGCAGTGATGCAAGATGAAGACCTGTGATACCTGTAAGATCTTGGTTTGGTGTGATTTTGGAACCACTAACTTAATTTCCAGGAGGGCCCCTGCTGCTGGAATGGCCTATTGACATGTGGAAGAGCTGTGAACATGTTCCTATTATTATTATTCCTATTGCTATTCTTCCTATGGGGTCTCCCTAAGGGAACTGGATAGTCCCAATATCTCAGATCCCTCATGTTCTCTGTGGAGCATTCTGCATACAGTATTTCAGAATCATGTTGCTTTCCCAGCCAATCATCTTTCCCTACTCTCAGTGAGTGATAGATTCTTCTCTTTATAAAGTGAAAAATAATCCTTTAAAATTTTTTACACCCTCCCCTTACTATTTTTATTCTGCTCGGTTTGCTTTAATAGACACATTCCATCCACATGGAATCTATTTTCTCTTTACTCTTTGAAAAATGAGAAAAATAACCTACACTAAGGAATAGGTCATGAAGATCAATTGAGGGAAAGTGACAGGCTATGCTGCTGCATTATTTAGACTTGACTCATCTTAAGTTGGTTACATTTATCATGGGCAACTAAGAATTTATTGGGAAAAAAGGATTTTTCATAGGAAAATCAAACAAACTTCTGCCCACATTCTCACTACATTGTTTCTTGGTAAGTTCTCTGCTAAACACAAGGATCATTACTAGCTATCTTTGTGTAGAGCCCTAGAGTTGTAGGTATGTTGGAAATTATAATTAAAAAGAAAATTATTTCTTCCTTATATGAAATAATTGACTCACAAAATTTTCCCCTTTTCCTGTTGGATATTATATTTTGATGCGAACTCTTATGTTCATGGTCACCTTACAAATGGGCCATTCCCTCTGCTGACAAGTTTGTTGCACAGTATTTGCAATAAGCACCTAGATATTAAGAGGCTCATAGTTCTGAGCCCAACTTTAGATTCTGGCAGAAGTATAGCATATGAATTTACTGTCCTCTTCACATTTAAAAAAAATAATGTAGATATATCAGCTAAGGTATAATGGTGGTAGATAGAGAGGATCTACTTTAAGTATTTTATACAAAGAGACTATCTATATGAAGGGTTTGCAGAGGCCAGCACAGGCGAAAAGCCAAAAGGGGATGGTGAGGAAATCCAGAGGCTAGTAAGAGCAGGAGGCCATTAGTGCAAGAAACCTGGGAAATAGTTCTAGAGGGGCTGGAGCCTCCAACGACACTGCACAAAGCCTGGCATCTATGGGCTAAACTGGTCAGGGACCAGCAGAGGGGCTTAGCTTATGGAATTATTGAAGGAAGAACTTCAAAATTGAAATACATGCCATTGATGTGAGAAATCACAATGTTCCCAAGTGAACTAAATTTAAAAATAATTTTCATGAAGTTTTAGAACATGGCAATAGAAGAAAAAGATTATTGATTTTGTTTATGATAAGATTTAGCTCATGGGCTCCCTCTCCCTACCTGGATCCAAATATACATGTACAGTTTTTTTCTAGTTCTTCATGTGCAATCAATTTCTTTTTTACCTTTCTAACCTTTTTACCTTGATGCAGAATACCCAGTTACTGTGAGCAATACTCTAACCTTACGAGCACCCACGCCACAGACTTTCCTATAAACCAGCCTCCATCCAGCCTTTGTCACACACTAGAGACACCAAGGCTGCCTGCATGGCCATCAGCCCTACAGGAGACATGGGCACCAAGGAATAACAGTGAGTCAACACAGATGACTATGCTGTTCACTCAGCTTTTATTAGTGCAGATTCTATCCAAATCTTTAATAACCCAATAACAATAATAATCACTCAGAAGCAATCATCAGTGATCACACAAGAGAAATGGAGGATAACGAACCCAGGTCGCAAGAGTCCAGATCAGGTCCAGGTCTGAAAGGCAGCGGTCAGCATCTTCTAAGGCAGAGTCTATGGTGGCTTCAGAGTCAGCTAGAGCAGGCTTGATCAGAGCAGGGAAGTATCTTTCAGCTGTTTCGGCTCCTCTTGGCTGTCTCAGCTGTCTCTCTGAAGGCCTTTGCTTTCATACTCTCATGTGCTGCAGTGTTGCATCAGCCTTTGATTGACACATGTTTTGTGTCACCTCAATAAGCACATGTTGATTTTATCTCCCTGCTGTACCTGCTCTGAGAGGGTGGTGTTATCCTTCAGATAAGGACATGTTGTCTACCACGCTGTGCTGCACATGCTCGAGGGACTGCATCATTCCTCTGAGTCTCTGCTGCCTATCACATACTCTAAACACGGCTTCTTAGTTGACAAGAGGGATGCCATCTTAGCTCAGCCCTCTCTCCACTCCAATTAATATATTTATATCATTAGATAGCATTGTGAATTTTCTATTCTTTATAGAAATGATTACTGCCTTGTGTAATATGATTAAGTTACTGGATTAGAAATTTGGTTTATTTATTTTATTTTTATTTTTTGTAATTCAGTAAGATAAAATGTCTTTATAAAGCTAGAGAAAATGGCCCCAGACAGGACTAAAGAGGCTCAGAGTTTGAGCTACTTTTAACCTCTGAAGCTTACTGAATATTATTTTCTTTGGTAAGAATTAAGATATAGCAATATTTTAGAATGTTTCCAAAAATAAGAGGTAAGCTCAATTTTCCCCTATATTATGCTGTATTCTGCTACCCTACTCTTGTGTGCTGCTAACACAGTGAAATAGTAGTTTACAGATAAGACAAAGTAATATTCCAGCAAATATACATTATATGCTGATAGCTACTACCTTAAATCCCGCACTTTCAAGAGATAAGTAGAATGTTTGAGCAAAACCCAAAACACATTTTTTTTCTCCAAAATTTGCAGCACAATGGTTTAAAAAGTTATAGAACCATGCCTTTGGGATAACTAGTCCTGGGAGAAAATGGACCTCACCAGCTATCAAGTCTTTTGAGGAATGCAAAACTCTCTTGAAGTGACAACCCATGGAACTCTGAAACAGCCAGACACAGGGTCTGCTCTAGGGTTCTAAATGCTGTCTCAACACTTCTTATTGAAAGAAGTAGTCATTTTTTCACACTTTGAAAATGTGGATTTAATTCCTGTCTACAAGTATTTACTGTATGTAGTAAATGGGTACCAGCAGCTATTGTATAGCCTGAAAGTAGCAGTCTCCTCCTATCAGTTAAACTCATTATATTTAAATATTCAATTTTTACCAGAACAGAATCATTATTTAAAATAATTAGTTAACAATCATCCATTTTACCAAAATTACCTCCCCAAAAGCTACATGATTAAGTTACTTGATTTTATAAGGGCAAATAGCCCCTAGTATTAAGGATTTCTCAATGACTATCTTAGAAAAAAATATGCTATGATTATACAATTTAATTAAAACAACTATAGCAAACCACTTTGTTATGTTATGTGTAATTGGGTAAAAAATACTGAGTGATAATAACTAAAATGCAATGTATACCTTCCATGTATTAACTACCTAATGGATATAGAGACAAATTATGAAACTATTAATTTAACTTGATCAGGTCAAGAGATATTTGCACATACTATGTGCTTTTTACTTAATATCTTAACAGTGAGCCCTGATTGGTATAGCTCAGTGGATTGAGTGCTGGCCTATGAGCCAAAGGGTCACTGCTTTCATTCCCCAGTCAGGGCACATGCCTGGGTTGTGGGCCAGGTCCTCAGTAGGGAGCAATGTGTGGGAGAGGCAACCACACATTGATATTTCCCTCTCTCCTTCCCTTCCCCTCTCTCTTAAAATAAATAAATAAAATCTTAAAAAAAAAAAAAAACAGTGAAAGCATTCATCCGTCCCTACTACATAATAACAATTCTCTGTTTCTTTTTCATGCTTACTGTGTGATTGTATAGCGCTAGAATGCTTGAAAAATTAAACAGTAAATTATACAAAATAGAGATGTATCATTATATTATGTGTTGTATGAGTTTATCTTTTATTTATATTTTTAATTAAATTAATAAGATGTACATAGTTAAGAAGTGAGTTAGAATTATAAAACCGAGGAACAGAAAGAAAGGAAGAGAGTAGTGATGGAAGAGAGGGAAAAGAGGGAGGCGATGAAGAAAAAGAGAATGAGAAATTTGTTTTTCCGCCTCTTCTAAAACCACCAGCCCACTCCCCGCCTAGAGGAACCACTTTAAATTATTTTAATTGTACAATGTGTCATTTAGCTGTTTCCAAAGACTATATTTACACTTTTATTTTGTGAATATTGAATTGATTTCTTTTTAAGAAATTAGATGATTGGACTTCTTTACATTCCATACTTCACTTTATATCTTCCCATTTTATTTATTTCTGAAATTTTTAATGAATTAATATTTAGTGTTTTTGTTTTTATGACCATGTAAAAATTGTTCACAGTTCAGCCATGTGGTATAATTTATTTATGTGAATTTCTTGTGTGACTTTTCAGTTGCTTTATTTCTTCAGCTTTTTAGTTTTCAAGATGTCTGTCATAAATTCTCTCCCCAAATCTTCAACCCTACTGTGAAATCTCTAAACATGTACAGATATATTAGATGATCTCTCAAATCCATTCTTTCTCCCTGGAGACATGCTTTTGGCATATAGCACCATTTTTTACTCTCTTTGCCTTTGTTATTTCCTTTTTAAATACAGACTAATAATTCCTTTTGCTTCTCTTCCCTTGCTTTTCTCCTGGATCCCAGGTATTATTCTTTCTTTTTTTTTTTTTTTTTTGCTTCTTCATTTTAGAGGAAAATATTCTCCAGTAAATTCTGAGGAATGGTGGGTAAGAGGTAAAAGTCTCGAGGCAATGCATATTTTAAAATGTCTTTTTCAGCCATATACTTGGGTGGCATTTGCCTAGGTATAAAATTTTAAGTTACAAATCATTTTTTTCAGAATTTTATAATGCTTTTTATTTACTGTGTTACTATCCAAAGATTCAGTACTGTTAAAATTAACCATCTTTTTATATGGAATAACTTATTTTGCTACTTCTTACCTCAGAAAACTTTTTAGGATTTTTTTTTGTATGTATGTATGTTGATATGCATTGGTATGAATCTTTTTTTCCATTAATTTTCCTACTTTCTCTCAGTGAGTGTTTTCAATTTGGATACACATGTCCTTCAATTTAAGGGCACGTTCTTACATATTTATTTGATTAAATCCATCCCTTCTTTTTCTTTGCTCCAGTTTTCTTACACTCCCTTGGGTATTTGATCACCTACACTGACCTCTTGGTGTGTTTTCTCTTTTTCTTTCCTATGATCCATCTCTGTCTTTTCTTCTCTAAAATGTGCCTCAATTTTGCTTCATAACTTTCTATTTCTGTTTCTGCCATGATATCTTTAATTTCTTGGAGCTGTTTTTCTAAACTCTGATGTATTTTTTCTTAAATGTACCATACCATTTAATGGATGTAAATTTTTCCCATAATATTTGTTATAACTGTGTTTTTCTAGTTATTTTAATACAATTTTTGTGCATTTTTATGTTGGATAGATTTGTGTCACTTATATAGTGTCTTATCCTCAAATACCTGCTGACCCTATGCTGACCAGTATATTTAAAAATAAATTACCAAAATACAATTAGAATCTGTGCACAGCCATAGAGAAGTGGTATTTATTATAGGTATTTATTATATATATATATAGGATTATATAATATAATATATATATTATATAGGATATATATATATATATATATATATATAACTACCTTACTCTTGTGTGTTCTCAGCACAGTAAAGTAATAATTCTATATAGTAATATATATAGCTGCTAGCTATATCAAGTTTCAAAATGGCAAATGTTGATTTCCCATAGTATACTGAATATACACATGTATGTACCTTAATATGAAATCATTTTATCTTTAATTATGTTTAATTCTTATTTTTACCCAGAAACTCTATTTTAATGAAATTAACATATTTTCTGCTTTATAAAAAAATATTTATTTATTTTTAGAGGGAGGGAATGTGAAGGAGAAAGAGAGAGAGAAACATTGATGTGAGGGAGAAACATTTACTAGTTGCCTCTCATGTGCACTCCAACTGGTGATTGAACCCACAACCTAGGCATGTACCCTGACCAGGAATTGAACCAGTGACATTTTGCCTGGCAAGAAGATGCCCAACCAGTTGAACCACAGTAGTCAGGACATTTCCTGTTATTTTTAAGATGTCTATTTTATTAGAACACTAGAAAATCTAATAACATAAACTAGAGAATCTGTAACAAGTCTCTCAGTCAGTAACTAGAATATTCATGTAATTTTAACTCAAAATATTTTCTTGAGCTGTCTAATCTTTCAAATATATTCAGGAAATAAAACTGTAGCCATGAAAAATAATGCATATGGAAATGCCCTATCTACTAAAAATCAGTTCATTAGTTAGAAGCTGCTTTGAAGGCTGATTTGACATTTGACTTAAGTCTTTTGGGAATTAACACAAATGCATTTTCATCACTTCCCTTTGATTTGAAGTAGTTATAAGTGTGTTTTTTTCTGGCTGTGTTTCAGGGGGAAAATGGCCCTGTGTTAGATCAACAGTGACAAGCCTTCTTCGTGACCACTCTATGTAATTAGGTTTACTGATTCAAAGACAGAGGGAAAGAGAAATCGATGGACACGTTTCTGTCTCTCTCCTTTCTCTCTCTTTCTCTCTCGCTCTCTCTCTCATGCATTTCTTCTTAGAAAACTGTTAAGGCCTGACTCATCTCTTTTTTGTTAACATAAGGTAATATATAAATCTTTATCCCCATGCATAAAACAAAACCAAAAGAAGAGATTCATTTTAACACTATTGAAGGTGAAGGTTAAAAATCAAGAGATGAAAAGGTGATAGTGGGTGAAGGGAAAGGAAGACAAAAGAAAATGTGATGAGAGAAATGGAGCAGATTATAGGAAATGGAAAATTGATTAGAAGTTTCAAAATGGTATGATTCCCTTGGGTTCTAGATTTGAGAGTGATATCTCCAGTTATCCACCATCCTTTAAATTTTTGTTTGTTATTTAAACTTTTTAAGAGTCCTCTGTGTCAAATAACATGCAGCCTATAGTGAAGGAAATTATTTTGGGAACGCAGCAACTGAAACCCATGCTTGATGTTCCCAAAACATAAATAACCCTACCAGCTACTTCTTACCTAAAGTAATGTAGTCCTAATTGCCTTTTGTGAAACCAAAAAGGATCTTTTGAACCAAGTGTAAGATGGTAGATGGGTGTACTGCCCTACATTTTAAGCAAATTATAAATTTATATTTGTATCATTATAACGAAAGTATTTATCACAATAAGTGTAAGGATACATTCAAAGGGCAGATCATATTAAATTACAAAAAGGAGAAATAGAGGGGAGAAAAATCAAGCTGATAATTTTAACAAGTTTTTTGATGTATACTTTTTATGATTCCATCTGATAAAAATGGGAAAATATATATCTGCTAGAAAATCTGATATTTTCAGTGCAATGAAATAATCTTTCTCTTATACTGCAACAGAATTATGTATCATATAACACTGCCTTCTATTTGATCTGTTCCATTCACTATGTAGAAATTCATCCTGGGATAATTGGATGGATGATATATTTGCTTGCATATCATTAGTATTATATTTAATAAGTAAAGTAAAATGACCATGACTGAAAATTATGCAGTGAATATATGCAGAAATTGCTCTAGATTTTAGTCTAGAAAACATGGGGAATGGTGTATTTGTGGACTAATTTCAGTGATGAATTACTGTGTGGATTTACTTATTTATTACAGTAGGTCTTTGAATAATATTGCTTTGTTCAATTTGTTTCATTATAAAGTTGATGAGAAAAAACACTGATTCCCAACCAGGACCACTGAGTGCTATTTGCATGTTTTCCCCTATGTGGTTTCCACTCAAATCCCGTGAATTTGCATGTCTACATTGCCCCTGAGCGAGCAGGGCTGTGTGTGAGTGTATACTGGGGTGGAAGGGCGTCAAGCCCAGGGCTGGTCCCCGCCTTGTGCCCTGAGTCTCCAGGGCAGGCTCCAATCACCTGTGATCCTGAATTGGAATTAGTATGTGAGAAAATCATCATCTTACTTATTTTTATTAATCTGTCTTAACTGTATGCATAGCTTACACTTGTTTCAATGTTTAATATTAGAAATGCTTTTGGTCTCTATTTAGAAGTTTGGTGATGTATTTGTGACCAGAAATATGTCATAGGAACTATTTTTAAAATCTTTATATAGGTTTTCTTATATGTTATTTTGCTTAAAGTCACAATTCCCAAGAACCTGTGGTTGACATTAAGTGAGGATTTACTGTAATATGAAATAAATATTGACATGACATCATTATATATTATATAATTCTATTTTTAAAATTTTTGCACAAACCCATTTAGAAAGTATTATTATCCCCATTTTACAGAACAGGAAACATCCAAATTCAGTTGTAGTAAATTTTCTTATGCTACACCATTCACTAATGGCAGAGTAAGAATGGAAACCTTATGCTTCCCAATTCTGTTTTTATAAAGAATAAATCATCCACCACCTAAACTATCCATGAACTCTGATACATTTATGTAAAGTTAGGTTTTGTGAATTTTTCCCACTTTATCAAATCAAAATAACATGTATGATTTTCTAGCTTTCTTAGTCCAAAAATCAAAATAACAGGTCTGAGAGTATGTATTTCTGAGTGGGATGAAATAGAGAATTTGAAATGGGAAGGCCTAAAAAATTTTGAGATATAAAAGATAAAGATGTGTTTAATATCAGGGTAATGCTATGATGTATTTTTAATAGAATTTGTTATGATTTTGTAAAATGTTCAAACAACGGAAATCTACTGTAATGGTATATTTCATGAATTTGAATCTCTGAATGCTTTTGGTTTAGTTCTCTGTACATTTTGGAAGGACATTAGTAGCTGTGCATACCTTTTCCTTGCCAGAACCAAGAGCCCGGAACTGGTGCACTGGAAATATTTTACCTGACAGGTGTGTTAAATGAAAGTTCTAAGTTTCAGATATTTCTGAGAATCAAATCGAAGGCTTGAGAAAGCATTATTAGAGAAACTTATCTACTTTCTTCTAAACTCTCGATCTGATTGTGCGCTAAAATTTAATAAATAACTAACTGATCCTTTAGCCTCCGAGAAATAACAAAATCCTACCTTGTGGTCTCTGAAGCATAGTGTTCTGTAAATGTAAAATTTCCCTTAACCTCTGAAAAAAGAACTAGGCAATCCAGCTACTAGTGTGAACTTGCAGAGCTTCTTGCTAAGATTGAATGTAATGTCATCTGAGAGCAGCTTTTCTGATCATGTTGCCACTGTACAAAGTAAGCCCGACTACAAAGGATAAGATACTGATTGTTTCCCCATAGTTCATTGTGAATCATGACAAAATGGAAAAAATATTTTATTGTTGTTATACAAATCTATCAATTTCTCTGGGAAATCATTTAACTGGGTACTATGTTAAGAGTGCAAAGTTAATGGGAGAAATTTTCCATCATTTGTCTCTCTGACTTTAAATATAACATTTTAATAAAGTGGGTTTTAGTTTTATTTTTAAAACAATATAAGAAAATGAAATATGGAAAGTTGTTTTATAAACTTATTTGTGAACCTCTACATGAAACTGTACATAAAACTGAAATTTTCATTATTAACTACTACCACTTCCAAACTTATGCTCCAAAGGTTACAAAAAATGACTAGAATTTACAAGTATTGTCAGTAAATAAGAGGGGATTGTATTAAAAATAGCTTTATCTATTTGTATGTTAAGAACAAGACTAATGGCCCTCGGAAGCACATGCCGTTCTTAAACTTGCCATGCTCCCGACGCCGCGTGACTTTGAGAGGTCCTCCCCAGCTTCCCTCATAGGCAGAGGGCTGGAACTGGTCTGAATGACATCCCAACTCTCTTTCAGTCCCAACATTCTATGGACCTGTGACATTTCTACTCTATTGCAGGAGAAATATAATTTAAAGGTGTGAATTTTATAATAACATTTTTTCTTGCATTATTTCAGTAAAAGTTCAGTGAAAGCAAACTGACAAGTTTAGGCAGCTTTCAGAACATAAAGGAGAAAAGCTGACAGCTTTTGTGAACCTTTTTACTTTCAACTGAAATCAAAGAGGGAACCCTTGCTCTCTGGCCCTGAATGTCATAATATTGTTATGTCTAGAGTCATTGAAATGTCTGACAAGACTGTCGATTAGAAATGAGAATCATTGGGCCATATTTGCTGTTATAAGGTGAAGGGTAGTTTGAAAAGTATGGCATGAAGTATTCCAAAGGACAATTTGGCTTAGACAATATTAACAAAATTTCAAACGATAAGTGTGGTCATTTGTGTCAATTCACTTACATTTTTTCTGCACGTAGCATCATTTAAAAAATTCCTCTTTATTTGTAATGTTTTTTAAAATGCTACATTTGAAATTCTGAAGGGACTATCAACTGATATTATGGATAATATTATTTAGAAATCATTCTGTGTGCTGCACAAGTCCTTTGTAAATAATGTGATGATGACTAAAATGGCAGTCATTCACCTTTCCAAAACTGTAATACCTGGGAGTTCAGTTTGACCTTCAGAAAACCACATCCACCGAAATATTACTCCTAGCTTCCTAATGATTTTTAGAAGAAATATTACCATACTAAGATAAAATGGTTTTATTTCCATAGGCCAAATCCCTGTTACAACATGAAATGGGCAAATGCAATTAGTCTAAAAAAGGCTCGGCCATGGTATCTCAGAGTTTAAAGGAATAACTCAGAGGAATTAGCTCACCAAATTCCTTATCCACTGCTGTATAGGCAGACGTCATTTAACATGGCTCACGTGATGCCCAACAGACTCTAGTATCCGAGAAGTCGCTGCTTTGTCTCTAAGCCCATTCAGTTGCTGTAAAGCTCCATCATTAAACATTTCCTTATATTGATCGAATACCTCTTTATCTGTAACTCACTCACTCACCCCTTGCCTTCTGAAATCAAAGTTAATATATCTGCGTATTCGTCATATCTACCTAGTATCCGGGGGTTTGCATTTTTCTGCATGTAAACAAAAAAACAAAACAAAACAAAACATCAGCAGTGCATTACCCAAGTAGAAAACTGTTCTCACAAAATCAGAAATCTGATATAAGGCATGGTATTAATTCAGCGTCTCAAATGTATTAGACCTAAAACCTCTGCCTTTTCCTCACAGCTGCTGATGGATCCTCAAACTACAGCTTTTCCTCATTATTTTGTTTGGAGGGATGAAAAAGAAAGATATATCTACAAAGTTCGTGTGATCTTCTAAATTTCTTTTATTTTTTCTGTAAAGTCTTGACCAACAATTTTTGTTTATATCTCATGGGCCTTGACTAACACGATGCTTGAGAAAAATAATTTTTAATCTGGGCACACTGACATACCCAATGAAACTGAAATTCTGTTAATAAGGAAGTAGGGGAAAATTGATGTAGCATTGAACAGCCTCTGCCACATTAACCTTCAGGTAATTTAAGACAACTACAGGATCCCAGGTTTCCTCTTTCCAAGCTACCTTCGACATTATTTTTGACATCCCTCATTAAGAGCATCATCATCTTCACAAAGTAAAATGCCTTCTTAAAATATGGCATATAGAATTGGACATAATATTATGCTTGTGGTCAGAGAGTGGCAATACTAAATTTTGTCCTACAGTGACTGAATTTCTGTTTAGTCAACCTTGCATTGAGAAATCTTTTTGGTAACTGGCTCAGACTGAACATGCAAACAAACAATGCCATCTGAAATTTTCATATGGAATAAAAGAAATTTTCACCTTATATTTATTTTCTAATCAACTTTATTGGGGCATAATTTATATGTAATAAAATATACCCATTTTAAACATAACATTTGTTGAGCTTTGACAAATGTAAATAATTGTGTAACCACCATGAACCAGACAAAACATTTTCATCACTCCAAGAGCTCTCTCATGTTCCTTTCTTCTCAGCCCCACTACCACCTGTCTCAGAAAACTGCAGGTCGGATTTCCAACACTACAGATTTATTTTGTCCAGTCTAGAACTTCATATAAATGGTATTATATACATGTATTCTTTTTGTTCCTGGCCTCTTTTGCACAGAGTGTTTTTAAAATTTATTTGTGTTGATGTGTACAGCATCAAATTGTTTTTGATTATTACCGAGCATATACAACGTACTATAGCTTGCTTATTTATTCTCCTGATGATTGACATTTTCATTATTTCCAGTTTGGAACTATTATGATTCAACCTGATGTGAATATTCATGTACAAATCTTTTTTAAACCCAGATTTTCTCTTATCTTAGCAAATACTTGGGTGTGGGAAGCGGGGTTACATAGCATGTATATGTTTAACTTTATAAGAAAATATCAATCTGCTTTACAAAGTGGTTGCACCATAGTAATGTCGAGAGTCCCCTTGCTCCATATCATTAAAGCACTTGCAATGTCAGTCTTTATTTTAATATTTTAATATATGTCTCTCATTGTAGTGTTAATTTTTAACTTCCTGATAATCAATGACTTTGAGAATCTTTTCCTGTGCTTGTTAGCACAGTAGGTGTAACTTATAATTTGTTTATTTGTTTTCTTTTTCTTCTGGACATCCAGTTGACCAACAGGATCTGGTAAAAGATTTTCTTTTTATTCATTCACCTTGGCAACATTGTTAAAAATTAATTGATTATATAAAAGTGAATCTATTAACTGTACTTTTTCTGTTTTAGTGATCTATTTGTCTATTCTTACAACAGTATAACTCAGTAAGAATAGACATATACACTGGCTTTGCAATAAGTCTTGAAATCAAGAAATGTTAGTACTCCAAATTTTCTCCGTCAAAGTAATGCTGTATTTTTAATTCCCTTTGAAATTCAATATAGATTTTGGAATAAACTTGCCAATTTCTACAACAGAGTCAGTCAGAATGTTGATCAAGATTGTGTTAAATGTATAAAATAATTTGGGGGTATGTGACACCTTAACAATGTTGTACCTGCCAATTCATCAACCTGGCAAATCTCTTCATTTATTTATATCGCCTTTAGTTTTTCCAGGATCTTAAATGTAAAGCTCTGCTATTATGTGTTTATACATTTAGGGCTGTTATATCTGTTATATCTTTTTAACCCTCACTTGAAGATTTTTCAAATTATTATTGATTTTAGAAAGGGGCAGGAGAGAGAGAGAGAGACAATCGATGTGAGAGAGAAACATTGATTGGGTACCTCCCATATGCTCCCAAACTGGATATGGAACCTGCAGGCTAAGTGTGTGTCCTGACCAGGGATGGAACATGTAGCCTTTTTGTGCACAGGATGATACTCCAACATCTGAGCCACCTAACCAGGGCTAGGGCTGTTATGGCTTCGTGAAAATTTACCCTCTTTATCATTAGAAACATATCCTTTTTTATGTCCTTATTAATATTTCTTGTCCTGAAGCTTACTTTGTATGTCAGTGTAGCCACCCCAGCTTTTGTCATGCTTTTACTTTTAACCAATCTGTCTTCATATTTAAAGTATGCTTTAAATAATATGTAGTGGGTTCTGCTTCTTTAACCCCCTGACTTTTTACTCATATGTTGTTCTAATTTATATTTAACTTAAATATTGATATGTTTGGCTTACTGTTGTTATATTCTTATATTTTATTTTCCCATTTTTTTCTATTCTGTCCTCTATTTTACATTACCTGATTATTATTTTTAGTGTTCATTTTATCTCCTCTTTTAAATTATTAGCTATACAGTCCTTTTTTACCCTCTTCCCTGTGCCAGTGGTTACTCTCAGGTTTATACTATATATTTTTAACTTATTTCAAACTACATTCAAGTAAAATTGAGTTACTTCAAATGTAATGTAAGCACTTTACAACAGTATACTTTCATTTTTCCCTCCCACCCTTTGTGCTATTATAAAATACTTAATTCTGTGATTGCTATAGACCAGTTAATACATTATTATTCTTATTTTATATAGCCATCTAGTTTTTTAAAATATTGGAAAAGAAAAAATATTTTTATATATCCACATATTTTTCAATTCTAGTCCTCCCCATTCTTTTTCCCCCCCCGTGGATCTGATTTTCTACCTGGTAACTATTTCTTTTCAGCCTAAGGATGTGTTTTAAAATTTCTCATAAACATTAATTTACTGGCAATAAATTCTTCCTTTTTCTTTTTTCTTCTTGCTTTATTTTTTCTTCATTTCAAAGGATGTTTTTACTTTAAAGTGCCTCTTGTTTCCATTCAGTTGTCTTTTATCTCTTTAATGGCACAATTCTATAGATTTGTGGCTCACATTTCTTTTCTGATCAGTCATTGTTATAGTCATTTTCCTGTGTGGGTAATGTTTGCTTATTTTCTCTGAAAGCTTTAAGAGTTTTTAATTACCTTTGGTTTTAAGAAATTTAATTATTATATTTCTAAGTATAGTTACCTTCATATTTATGCTATGTGGTATTGCTTAGGCTTTTGGATTTGTAGGCTGTTATATCTCATTAAATCTGGATATTTTTCTACCATTATTTTAAATTTAAACATTTTCCTCCTTTCCACCTCAAAAAAACAGGGACTCCAATTTACATATGTTAGATGGCTTCGCTTAGTTTCATAGGTTACTGAGTTTATTCTTTTATTTCAGCCTTTCATTTTTCACCATGCTGTGGTATGGATTTTTCCTATTACTTGATTTTAAATTTACTGATCTTTTCTTCTGCAGTTTCTAACCCACGGTTAAGCCCTCCTAGCAAGTTTACCATTGTAGGTATTGTTTTTTTTGGTTCTAGGAAGTTGGTTTGATTATTTTAAATATGTTATGTATATTATTTATATATATAATTTCTGCTCTCTGTCCATATTTATCTTAAATTTATTTACAATATTTTTATATCTGTCGATTAAATGTATCATCTTTCTCATTTTGGAGTTTGTTTCTATTATCTTATTTATCTCCTGGTTATGTGTTAGATTTGTACGCTTCTTTATGTGTTAAGTATTTTTTATTAGACTGTGAATGTTACATGGCTGCACATTTTTTGTGTGTGTATTTCTTTAAAAGTATGTTGTGCTTCACTGGCAGGCAGTTCATTTTCTTCATGAATACCAGCAGTCCTTCACTTTGTGTGGCCTGATAATGTTTCTTTGCCTGGCCTTGTTGAGTTTCATCATGTGCATGCACAGCTTAATATGCATCTGAAATCTATCAGGGACATCCATGCAGATAACTGGAGGTCCTACTGGGTTAAGCGCCTCCTTCCCTTTACTCCATCCTGCAAATATCAACAACCTCAGTTTCCTCAAACTTTGGTATTTGCCCATTAGCTGAGCACAGCTACAATGATTCTTCACCTTCTGGAAAGGGTTTCTTGTCTGAAAACTTGGACAATCCTAAAACTCATCTTGTTTGTTTCCTTCAGAGTTTACAATATTACACCTCCTAGAAAGAACAGGTGGGGAGCTCATCCTGTGCTTGTACCTTCACTGTGGCTGAGCACGTGTGTCATCTAGGCATCTAAATGCAAAACTTCACCTTTAATCCCAATAATGTTTAACGTTATAGGTTAAAATTCATCTTTTCAACAAGTCCATAGGATTTGACTATGATGTCATTAGCTAACTCCAAGTTTTTTATGGGCTGCACATGTTCAAGTATCCACCTTGTTTCTGTCACTTAAGAGCAGGACCAGGAACAGGGGCCAAGCTGAGTACAAACGCAAATGCTACAACTCCTTGTGATTTATGAGTGTGGATTTTGTGGACGAATTGCCTAGGTCTAAATTTTGGACCCACCACTTAATAGCTTATTGCCTTGGGTTACTTAAGCTCTTCTTTTTTATCTATAAAAAGTGGATAATTACAACACCCAGCTCATGTGAAGAATAAAATAGTATATATGCTAACATATACAGTATATAGGATAAAGTGTATAGAACAGTGTCTGTGATGTACCTTCAATGCCCTTTATTACTATTATTAATTCTGACCTGAATATATTTTGACCTCTTATCTACCTATCTAATTTTGAATTAGTTTGTTTTCCTGCATATACCATATGTCTTCCAATAACAATTCTTCACAACCTGGGTTTTAAGTCACTATTTTTGTGAAGCTTCCTCAAAGATGTTTCTGATGTATGACATCATCAAGGCTATGGTTCAGAGGGCTTCATATTTCTCATCCAAATTAGTGATTGATATATAGAATCAGAGGGGAACAGGAATTCAACTTTGTGGAATGCTATAATAAGCTAGCACATGGGTAATTGGAGGGCTGTATGTATTCACCTGGAAAGGTTTTTCAAAATACCTATGTCCATGTCCCTTTTTATTCTTCCATCATCATGCCCCTCATCCAACCAACAAGGTGGCCCTAGGATGTGTAATTTTGAAAAGTATATTCCTGTGTTTCTGACATGCATTTTCCCCTTTCCCCACAATGTAAAAAATATAGTAGCAGGCGCCTATGTCCAGCTTGACATTATTCAGTGCTAGCACTGAATAAGATATTTATTTACCTTACTGTTTTTTTCACTTAGGCCTTCATTTACATTTTTTATGCAGAGATATCATATGGCAAAAAATGTCAAATTTCTTGCTGAAACCCCTCTGTACAATATCTGCAGCATCATTTCTATCTAACAACTGATTAAGCTTATGAACATGGACAATGAAAGGACATTTAGAAACTTTCATTGTAGTTTATCCTATATTTTAAATATCTGTCCCTTCTTTTTAGATATTCAGAAATTATATTTAATAATGCACTATAGATTTTTAAAGCTTTACATGTTTTATGAAACTGCTGAATGTGTATTGTCTGTGATTATACAGGCCTGATTTATTGATGTCCGTGCCAAATTATTTTTTGTTTGTTTTAGAGTATAGTAACTATCAGGAAATAGAAAATAATAAAATATTAATATTGTTAAATTATGAACGTTTAAGCAGTGTTGATTTTTAAATCTTTAACATTTTTCTGAGTAGATATTTCTTATTTATGAGAGGAAACAGATGCTGGAGAATTAATAAAAGTTATACTTTACCACATAAGATATTACTTATAATAATTTATATCATTTTTAACATTATATAAAATTAAAATAACCAATACATTTTATGCTGAACAACTTAAAAACATTTTATTGCAGAACTGAGATATTTTTTCGGCATCTGATACTTTAGGTCAGTATAACAAAACGTAATTTAGTATTTATTATATGTTTACTATAATTACAGTGGTAAAATAAATTTTTTCTTGTACATTTTTAACATAATTTTGGTGATGAAGATTTGTTCCAGGTAATTATTTAAAACAATATGTTTTTAGCTGTTTTCTATGCAAAGCCATTATTTTAGCTCTATTTGACAATTCAAATTTTATGTGGAGATAGAAAAGCAGACAGATGCAAGTTATAGTTCTCTTTTATAAATAAATATAGTAACAAATAGGCTTAGCATTTTTCTAAAAATATTTTCTGAATTTGATACTTTCTTATGTAAATATTTATACATAGTCTTCTAAAATAAAAAAGTATAAAAATTTTAATAACTAGTTTAATCAGTGTGTATAAGTGCTCTTTAATATAAAATATATTTTAATGTCTTAGTATGTTTACTGAAGTCTATAAAGATAATGTTCTAGAGGTGTAAGTAGTATAGGTAGTGTTTCAGTTCTCTTAAATAAGAGCTTCCCTAAATATAAATGATCTAATTTAATTGGTTAGCAATTAATGTTTTATTATAGAAGGTAATCGATTTGTAAAATTTAGTGTGAATGAGGTCCAAAGAATAGCAGAGAGTAAGTTTCTGTTTGGGATGTGTCATCTGTGGAGCTATAGATGATCACATTTGGGACAGTGAGACCAGCAGCAGGTATTGGCAGCAACACCCTGTTGTCAGAATTTTGAAGCCACCTGTCAGTGCCATGAGATTGTTCTGTTTGGAAAGATGCTCCTCAGTGCCTTTGTTTTCCTGTTACCTGCTTAGTCCCACACTGCTCACTTGCTCTTCTCTGGGGTTACCTGCTGTGTCTTGTCCTATCTTTCATACAGTATCTCAAAGGCTTTCAGTGGAAGCTCTTAATTGAGAGTGTTGGTACCACAGGAGGGAAGTGCCTTGGAGAACTGAAGTACTATTACATTCTTCCACTTTCCAGGGTAAAAGCATGCTGTTTGGGCAAAAGTTGAACATGGTTCTAGGAAACAGTACTAAATAAAAATGGGTAAATAAGTGAAGTCATATTAAAATATCTTTTCTAATGTTTCATGAAACAATAGGACATTATTTCAAACTTTAAAAACTGAATAGTTTGAAGAGTAAACATGTACCAGGTGATCTAAGGCAAAAAATCCTCATGCTTGTTAAATAAACACTTGTAGACAGAAATCTTTTTTCAATACAATATTTTGAGAACAAAATGGGAATTCACATACCTAGTATACATCAAACTGAGACTATATGAACATTTAATATAGAACTTTGCCATCTGTTCTTTACCAAACTCAGAAATGAACAATAGCCCAACAACACAGTAATCCATGTTTATAAGAAAGTACTATTTTTTGAGCAAAACACAATATTAAGATTGTTAGATTAAAAATATATTTTAAGTCTAGAAATCTGGATTACAACAAAAATTAATTTATCCTTAGCCATCAACATATAGTTTAATATAGTTTCTCATAACAGCTTTAAACTTCTCATTTATGTTTCAGTCTGAAACAGGGACTGGCGAAGTATGACCCACCACTTGTTTTTGAAAATAAGTTTTATTCGAACATAACCATGCCCTTTTTTACCTAATGTCTCTGATTGCTTTCATGATACAACTGAGTTGAGTAGTTCTGCCAGAGACCATGTGTTTCACAAAAATATTTACTATCTGCCTTTACAGAAAAATTTAGATGACTTCTGGGCAAAATCACAAAACCATATCTATTTTGAAGCTCAAATTTATTATAATCTAAAGAGAATGTATATTATAAGAGATTTATGTTTAATATTTTTTGCTTAGAAATGTTGCAGATAAATAAGCAGTGGACCTAACTGAGTTTGTGAAAAACTTGTGATATATTTGAAAAAAAAAATACTGTGGTTGAATAGAAATGTGATTTCTCTTTTCCCCTTCTTGAAAATCAGTAATATTTCAGAATAATAAGAATCTGAAAATTTATTCAAATAAACAAACCCCTTTAATTTTTTAAATGTAATGTTTACTAAATCATTTGATCTCTCCTTCTCCACCATAATTCATTTTTAAAAATTATTTTATAGGACATTAGTGTTTTCCAGAAGAAAGTGGTAAAAAATGTTATTCTAAAAATATGTAATTCTCAAATGTGAACATTTATAGGTTACAGTATCTTAACTGAAGTCATAGAATCATAGATTATAGATTTTAAAGAGCCATATAGCTTATTCAATGCACTTGCCATTCTTAGCAGAAGATTACAAAACAACCAACTCAGTAGTTAAATTGTGCTGCTCTTATTTTACTGTAAAGGAAATCACTATTAATGAGTACCTCAAAGTTTAACAAAATGCTTTTAGTAGACTGTATATTTCTGTTTGCTTCACTGTAGGCAAGAGGCATCATTATACCATGATAAATAATAAAATAATTTGATTTTTCATATTGCATTAAATTGGTTAGTGCTCTAATTAACTTCAATAGGATATATACTATCTCTAGATTACTTTAGGACTAAGGCATTGAATGCACTCTATCTCTGTTTTGGTACTTTAGGGGTGATATAAGTTTAATTTTGCAGATAATCTAAGTAGATTTTTATTTTTTCCCTGGGATGTCACTTTCATTTTAAAGGCTTAAATGCCTCTTATCACTGTTTGTGAATATAATTAATTGAATCAAGAATGATGTTTTTAATACTGTGTGGGGGAATACATTTAGTAAGAGAGTTGACATCCATTGCATGCACTGGTCGAAATTATTACTGAACCTGAAAAACCCTCATGAGTTATAAATTCTAAAAGACAAAACATTTACTTCCCTTTAGTATTTCATTTTAAATTTAGCCACTCTTTTATGGATTGTCATTCAATTTTAAATATTGTTTTCAAATCCATTCATTAATTTATTAAACAAATATTTATTGAGAATTTACTATATACCCTTTTAGAATACTAATTATACAAGATAGTGATCTTGTTTTGTTTCCCTACTGCCCAGCATGTAGTAGCTACCCAAAACTATAAATTAAATGAATAAATGGTTCTAAACAGTAGAGACGCTTCCGCATAACCTGAGTCTCAGTATTCTAATTGTTTAGAGAATGAAGACTTTTGTAGCACTGTATAGAAAATACGCGATAGACGTAAATACAGGGGCTATAAGATCACTTAGGAAGAAACTAACCCACATTTTAGGACACGAGTCAATGAAGGCTACCTTACAACCACTAATTTACTTTCTAGTTCCATCGATTTCTCTATTTCTGGCATGTCATATAAATGAAATAATATAATAATTATATAAATAGAATAATGCAATATATTGTCTTTTGTTGCCAGTTTCTTTTACTTAGTATAATATTTCAAGGTTCATTCTTGTGATAGCATGTATCTGTACTTCATTTCTTTTTATGGGTAAATAATTTTCCATTATGTGGGTATTTGTTTCATGTCTCACATAAAAATTATGATTTTGGCATGTTGCATATTCTATATATTAGCATAGCATATATATTAGCAAGACTCTGAACCCAATGTCTAGTTCCTTAACACCCTACTAACTTGAGAATTACATAAGAATTACTAATAACCACTTCTGTTCTGCTCTCTATATAGATCTTAGTTTACCATGAACTCTCTAAGGTTTCATTCTGTTTTAGAATTCAGTTAAAGCCTTTTGACTTTAGCTTCAGACAAATAAATTCTTTCTATTGTTTTGTAGGAAACATTTTTCTTTTCCCTGGAACCAGTGTTTGATGTCATAGAGTATGATCCTGACAGAAAAAGCCTGCTCTTTGACCTGACTTCTAGCCTCCATAGCTATTCTCTTATCCTATTTTCCAAAGGGTTAAAGTTTTGTTTCCAACCTAAGACTTAATACATACTAAAATTGCATCCTCAAGATAAAATTTTAAAAAAGGTTTATTCACAGTTATCTTGTTTACCCAAAAGTAAATAGATGAAAATTCATTCATTTGCTCAAGTTACCCTTCACTCTGAATGTTAACAAGGACCTAGTCTCTATTCCTTCTCGGATATAAATATTCACTCTGCCAAGTGTGGTCTTGGCCAGTAATTAAAGAATTTGAAAAATAAAATAAAGTTTAATTGAAACAGATACTACCCAAATTATCTTGAATTCAGTGTAAGAATACCTATGTAGCCTGATAAAATTTCAATTAATGTACTATTTTTAATTCCAGTAGCTTATATTTTATAGTTTGCTTACCCTAATTAGTTTATGGTCCACAGTACCTTTAATTAGAAATATTGGTAATCTGTCCCCTGCAGCATTTTATTTAGTGTGATTATGGTTCCAGGCTGATTATCCTAATGGCACAGTGATAAAAAATACTATTAAGCAGAAATGAAATAGAATACCCATTACAACAAAAAAGTTTTGTTTTGTTTTTAATAAAAGAATGATCTGTGATTAGAATACAGTCTTAAAACTATCAATATGTTGAGGAATGTATTTTTGAAGTTCTATCAATCGCAAATATTGGATCTTGTGATTTAGTTCTAACTTTTAGAGGTAGAGTCTAGGATAAAGGGCACATAGTTATCCTATAAAATGGCCAAACAACTGAGAAACAGTTCAGGTGCAGAGCTGAGTATAAAAGGTGATGGGATTAAGGGGGAAAAAAAATCTCATAGACACAGACATTTTGGTGGCTACCTGAGGGAAAGGGAGGTGAGAGGTGGTAAAAGAAGGTATGAGGTTGATAAACGGTGATGGAAGGAGACTTGATTTGGGTGGTGAACACACAATACAACATACAAATGACCCATTGTAGAATTGTATACCTGAAACCTATATAATTTTATTAAACAATGTCACCCCGATAAATTCAATAAAAAAGAGTTTAAATTGTACCAATAATAGTGCTGAAACTGACTAAAATGTGTATTAATACTGTAGAAAATTATGTGAGAAAATCACTGTAAGCATTGGGTATCCACAATTCTGTGAAATTAATTGTTAAGGATGGGGTAAAGGGGTAGAAATTAGTCCGGTTCATTCCTAGCATTCTTGCCTTGTGCATACATTTAAACGAGTGGCATTTACTTGCAATCTTTATATGTTATTTAGTGATGGTGGCATTTTCCTTAGAGGTCTTTTTTTTTTCTCAATGTGTTAAACAGTTTTATAATTAAATGAAACATAGAGTTTTGTATTTCATGGCATTGACAAATATATACCTATTGACACTTCAGCATTAGAGTGCATAACCTCCAGCAATATCTGTGACTAAGTCATATGGCACCAGAATAAGATATTTCAAATTCGGGTGGAATATATTTGAGTTTCTGTAAGTTCTTAGATATAAAATCATGTATGTTGAAAAAATAGTAGTTAGCTAGTGTCTCTAATACCAGACAGATCTATGGAAAGTTTGAGCAAATAAAAACAACCAGATTCTCAATTTCTTTATCATATTCATATTGATCAATTCAAATGTTGTATCGATTCCTGACTTTTGGGGGAAGGTGGAAGATTACTTTTTTTTTTTTTCAAAATTTGGTTAAATCTATGCAGAGTCCCTCCAGAAAAATGAGCAGGTACACAGATAAATTCAGAAGGTTGATGGATCTCCTGGAGCTGTCCACAGATCCCCTAGGGATTTTAGGGACTCGAGTTTAAACAAGACATAACTACAATATTAAGTGCTGCTCAGCCTTTCTAACAAGCCTAGGTATTATCAAAGGTCAAAAAGTAGTACTAGTGTGAGTATTCTTCAGGGTAAATCATGTAAAGTGTTTGGAAAAAACATTGACACATAGTAAACAAACGATACATTATAGATTTTTTTGAATAAAATTTTATGGAATTATATTGTTCTGTTTCATTTATTGCCCACTTTTCCAGTACTATTAACATTCTCAAAACTGGGGAAGATCTTCTCTTAAAACACAAGTTACACTTTCAGTATTTTGGGCAAATCTTCCTCTATTATTTTAATTTTATTACATATTCAATTGTTGTTATGGCCTCATTTTAATATTTTTCTTTACCTAAATAACTAAATTTGAATCAGTTTCACATATTAAAAAAAAGAAACAATCCTTGAATATGTAATTATACTAAAATATAAATCTGTTGGATACCATCGAAGATCTGAAAATGGGTAAATGGAAGAAACAATTAAGCATTTAACCTGACTTTCCTATAAAAACTGTACCACACGGCAATTTTCTCTTTATGGAAGTATTCTAGCTAATTCATGAAGAAGGGATGATAGAAATAAAATATCCCAATTTTGTAATTCCCAATGAAACAATAAATCTAGGCAGTAAGCAACAATGTGCATTAAAAAGAGAGAAGGGGAGAGAAAGTGATGGAGAGAGAAACACAGACTATGAGTCTGTTGACGGACGTGCAGGGAGCACCGATGAAAGTTCTTGTGAAACCTGCATCTGATAATATCAATACCCTGGATGTGTAAACTCTCAATTGACAGGGAACACAGAAGTCAGGTGAGCATTTTAAATGACACCAGGAGAATGGAATCAGCAACGGCCATACTGTAAAAAATTCTGTGAAACAAGTGCCAGCTTCTTAGAAAATAATTCACAACAGATAATACAAGAGAAGGGACCTATAGAATAAAAGAGACAAAATATCTCTCAACCCAAGATAATGTTTTCATGATTTTGGTTTGATAAAATTAACAGTTAAGCAAAACAAAATAATGCAAAAAGGATAATATTAATCAATTATCTTAAATTTTTCACAGTGGCATAATAGCATTGCAGGTATGATATAAAAAAAAGACTATAGATAAAAAACAGAAAGCCCCCAAGTTGGTGAGATTTTAAAGATGAGTGATAGGTACCTAAGATTGTATTGTCCTATTCTCTTTTTACTTATTTATACATTAAAAATTTTCCTGACAAAATTTTTATAAAAGTTGACTAACACTAAATGTCACACCTGTCACAGGTTCAGTAAAGTGTTCCATGGCATATTAAAGTTCATGTCTATATACCACTAAGATAAGATTTGTTTACAATGTGTGATCTAGATACGGAATTGTTTTACTCTGTGAATGATTATCAAAGCTGGTTAGTGATTATTTTTCATTTTATTCAGAGTATTATGTTAACTTGTTTTATGAAGGAAATGTTTTATGACTTTTTCCATTTAATAATACATAAATAACCATAAGGAACACTCTATTAAAGATATTATATGGTGACTAAGTCTGCACATGGGTATTTTATATATGTACTTATATACTTAAATTAACCTATATACTTGCATTACAGATATAGATTGTCTTATATCATTTTGTCTAAAGTCAGAGGTGAGTATAGTATATAAACATGTATATGATTGTATATTTCTACAAAAGAAATAAGAGTGAGAGAGCACACAAGTGTACAGAATTTCAGAATGGGGTCTATTATTGGAGGTGTTCTTTATATTTCAAGATATAGTGTACAAAAATTAGGCAAAGTTGGGGCAATTTGAGTGATATTTATGATAGTGGTGAGTTATAGTTCTTTTCCTTTTTGTATTTTCTTTTCCTTATGCTTTGCAGAGGGTTTTTTTTTTTTTTTTGGTCTTTATACAAATGAGATCTACTTATACACATCAATGTCCTGTCTTAATATATGTCTGAGTGAGAAGATGAAATATGAGATTGGAATTTAAATGGTTAGATTAATCAGATTAGTAAATGGTCACTCAGTTACCACACTCGAAGTGTGCTCCTGACCATGAATAGTTGTGACTTGGTGGGAGGTCCTCCGCTTAACACAGGACTCTGGCCGTTGCCAGGCTCCGTACAACGTGACCTTGATAAGGACTGAGAGTAGTAGCTTATTATTTTTACCCTTTTACATAGTGAGAGAAAAAAAAAATTACATTCCCTGCTTCCAGGCTTATTTCTAATTTCCTTATGGAAAATGAATTTGGTGATAGCAATGAAGTTTCAATGTACAAAGTATGAGAGATTATGATTTAGCAATGCCGGTATGAGTAGTTCCTATTTAATCTGCAATGCACAAACTAAAAAGTTGATGTACAAAGTGTAAGGCTAAAGTGCACATCACTACTCATTGTTTAATTAACTGAAGAAGCAAAGGAACTGAAAACCTAATTTATAACACGAAGTTAAGTTAATCAAGGAAATCAAACAAAGTATCTTCCCAAATTGAAAGTATTCTTCAAGTTTTTCAATATAACATTTCAAGAGGATTCCTCAAATGAACATATAATCAATGCCATCAGTAAAATCTCACAGAGTTTGAGACAGTAACAAAGACATTTTTCCATCTCGGATTCAAAACAGGAAATTACCATTACACTAAAAATGAGAATACAAAGAGTAAGAATATTTACCATTATAGTAAACAGAATGCATTTGGTGATCCCAAGGAGAGAATTTCCTCACTAGGGAAAAGATCTCAGAGAGTGCATAAATACAGCCACAGAGCATTGAAGCTGGAGAGAGAAAGGACTCACATTTACTCAGCTATTACCAAAATAAATAGGCAAATAATGATAAAAAAAATTTGTTATAAGGGCCTTGAGGCAAAAAATCACCACACAAGTGAAAACAGAATTATGTGGAACAAGAACAATATAAACCACACAGTAAAATCACTGACAGAACCAAAATTATTACCTTATTCACAGAAATAAAACTCATTACCATTTGATTATTAAGAAAGACAGGACAGTATTAATTAGCAGAATTCACTGCACGTCTTTTAAAATTCATTACATATAAATAAGTAGTAATGAGAAACTTCAAGGTAGAGGCACCCAGCTAAGTCACAATTTATGAGGTACAGAAACTGTGAGATAATAAATGTTTATTGTCTAAACTCGTGAAGGAGGAAGAAATTTCCCTCTGCCCTCCTAGGTTTTTTGGCTGGTCTAACAATTAAAGCTACATGAGACAGTTTAGCAACAGAAAATAACTAAATTTAATTATATCTGTATGTGTGGGAACTCCACGTATAAGAGTGGTTCAGAGACAGAAAGAGAAAATGAGATATATATGACATTCTGAGATAAGGAATGGGGTAAGGTGCTTTGGGGCTTCAGAGGGGAGGAAGGTCATTTTCAGAATAGTAAGATTAGTGGACGTTCAGCAATTAGAAGTTCACCCTGCCCAAGAGACGGGTCATAAAATATTATCTCTGACAATAACTCATAATGGGTAAAGCCCCATAGGTTAGGTTGTTATAGGTAGATAAAGAAGGAGCACTAATTTCTTTTGAATCTACAGGGTCTCAGTTGCTTTCGTATCAAAATAATTCACTTGTCAAAGTGACACATCTTGGGATGGCCTGTTCTGAACCCCTTCAATCACCCAACAATAGATTACTGATACAGATGCTGGGGCTGATTCCTCCCGAATCATCTGTTTATTCCAGTTAGGGCTCAATGCAGGGGCCTTGCTCAGGACAGCCACACAACCCCATGCTTCCCCAGGACCTGGACTGCACTGCACACTCAATAAATATTGTTAGGTTAATCCGATGAATAATAACAGTCACAACCGGCTGAATGCTAACAGTATACCAAGCATCTTTATGTGTTGGGCACGCATTTCCCCCTTTTAATCATCCTAACAGCTCTGTGAGGTAGAGTTTAGTCATTTCCCCGTTTTACAAATGAGGAAATTAAGGTCTGCAGAGGTTAAGAAACATGTCCAAGAAGACAGCTTCTAAGTGACAGAATCTGTAATTTAACCTAGGTAGTCTGACTCCAGAATATAGTGCTTTTAGCTACCACATTTTGCTCTTTCTGTGTGAATCAATGAAGACTTGCTTAATAAAAGAATGAATCACCTGATCACGTATAGCACTTAGACTTACAAATTTAACATTTAAATTTCGGTGTCTTTTATTTCCCTGTGATATATAGTAAACACTAGTTAAGAACACTAAAGCTGTGGTCTCCAAACTACTTTTGGAAACACATTTGTAAATATTTTTGTTTAAAAATATTTGACTAAGTACCTTCAATATGTGTATACAAGGTCTGTCCAGAAAATATCCAGCCATGTAATGTGGAAAAATAAGAGACATTTATTGAAGAAGATACAAGATACAAAAAACATTGTACATAGGACAATAATACCTCAATTCCCTTCAAAGTAGCCACCTTGGGACCTCACACAGTTCTTCCAGTGTCTTTTCCACTGTTCAAAATACTCTGCAAAATCCTTTGTTGGAATTGCATCAGCTGCCTCATTGCATTTTCCTGAATCTCACTCATGGTCCGAAATCTCTTCCCTTTCAAAGGTGATTTTAATTTTGGGAAAGGTCAGAAGTCATGGGGCACCAAATCTGGTGACTCAAGGGGGCTTGAGTCACCTTGGTGATTTGATGTTTCACAAAAAAACTCTGCAGAAGACATGACGCATGAGCGGGTGTGTTGTCCTGAAGAAGCTGCCAATCACCAGTTGCCCAGAGCTGTGGTACTTTTCAATGAACTGCATCTCTCAACCAACAAAGAGCATTGAGGCAGTACTCCTTATTAATTGTTTGGCCTTGACAGGCATATTCACGATGGACAACATCTTCCCAATCAAAAAGCACAATTAACATGGTTTTGATCTTGCTGTGACTTTGCCACACCTTCTTCTTCAGACATGGAGAACCAGGCAACTTCTACTAGGATGAGTGGGCCGTCGTTTCCAGATCCTAGCCATAGACCCACAATTCACCTCCAGTTATGACCTTCTTGAAGAAATCTGGTTCATTGGTAGCAGTTTCAGTCAAGTCATTAGCAACTGCAGCACAACAATCCTTCTGCTCTGGTAGCAGGAGCTGCAGAACCAATTTTGCCACAATTCGTTTCATGCCAAGATCCTGCATCAAAATCTCCAACACAGTAGTTTTTGGAAACCCCGGATCAGCTTCTAGTTCTTGCACTGTCAGCCACTGATCTTTGTTGATTACAGCCTGTACATATTCAACATTCTCAGGTGTCCTGCTTGGTACAGGCCTTCCAGAATGTGGGAAACTTTCAACACATTCTTGACCTTCTTTGAAGCATTCATGCCACACTTTTATTTGTGCTACATTTATTGCATTTTCCCCAAAAGCCTTCCGTATCATCCAAATAATTTCCATGGAGGAATGTTCAAGCTTAATGCAAAATTTGATGCAGATCCGTTGCTCTACTCTTTTAGTCATTTTGAATGGGATGGCCACACAGTACACATGCTCACTCAATGATGTCTACCACCCCTACTGACTAGTGCAGTGAGGTCATCATTGTTTATGCATGTGCATTCTAGCACACTCTCCTTGGCTATCAGGTTACACTGATGTCACACAAACTGTTCTCATTATACTAACAGTGGCTGTACTTTTTCTGGACAGACCTCATATTTATTAACCTAAATAAATAAATAATTACATTCTATTAACATTTATATGTAATTCATATACCAGTACTACTTTTACATGTTAACTTATGTAAAAAAAACAAAAAAACCCTACTTACCTATTTATTTATTTATTTATTTATTTATTTATTTATTTTACCCAGAACCCAGTGGCTTATCTTCTATAGCCACTTACTTGCATTCAGCTTTGGAGACTACTACTTAATAGAATGTGATAAACATTTTTTTAAGAAAGCATTAACCTAGAGAACTTTATTCTTTCACACCCACTGCCCTCACACACATAAAAAAATCAGATATGAATTAAGTAATTTAAATAAAGAAAAGCATTTTAAATTCAGAAACTAAGCCTCATATTCTCATAAAATAGGAATTTTGCAAATATGAATTTTTAGAGACTCCTTTTGTTGTTACCTCCTTTCCCTAAGAATACCTATACATTTTCAAATAAAATATGTACTCTTTGATGTGATTCTTGAAAGCATGAATATAAAATTTATTTCCCTAATGATTTTCTCAATTCTACTTGTCTAATATTGATTTTTTTCTCCTTTCTATTTGTGATGCAACATAAACCAATAGGGTTTACTATAGTTTCTTTCCCAAAACAGTGCACCTGCCCCATCGATCATGCCTAGAAGAGCTAGTACAGCTTTAGAATATAAACCAATAACATGCTATGAGAATAGAGACAAGACAGCTTAGAAGATTGATTCTAAATTATAGAGCTGCTTACTGATCTGCAACCACCCAAATTCTTACAGCTTGACAGCTGGTTAGTGAGCACAGGACAAACCGCAGGCTTGCCTTCGTGACATAAATGAGGGCAATTTGCACAGTGTGTGGTACAGTTACCTCAGAAAGGACTACAAATCATAGTCTTTCAAACCAGTGGATTAAAGTAGTTCTGTTTCCAAGTTTCTTCATCTTTAATATGGGTAAGGACGTCTATAATCAGATTTTTTCCAATGATAAGGCCAAATAAATTAGCATATTTGGAAGCTTTATTTCTGACTAATTCATATACAAATACAAAATATTACCTTAGTCACTGTGATTATTTTGAGTAATATTATTTAAAATTTTTTCTGCTATAAATTTGTCTCTTAAGTTTTTTAAAAAATGATTTTTAATTCTCAAGAGTTTGGTGCAGGTCTTCCAGAATGTGGGAAACTTTCAACACATTCTTGACCTTCTTTGAAGCATTTGTGCCACATTTTTATTTGTACTGCATTTATTGCATTTTCCCCAAAGGCCTTCTGTATCATCCAAATAATTTCATACCCTTTACTTAGATTCACCGATTGTAAACATTTCGTCTCATTTATTTAGTAATTTTTGCTCACTCTATGCACTATCTCAGGTATATTTTTATGAGTTATTTGGCAGTTAATTGCCTTAACCTCAGAGTAAGTTAAAGATATCAGTATTTTATCCTACATATTTCAGTGTGTATTTGCTAAGAAAAATGACATTCTTTTCTATAACTACATTTCAGTGATCAAAATCACTGAAAAAAAAATCAGTGATCAAAATCAGGAAATTTAATATCAATATAACACTCTTGTTCTAATCTACTGACCATATTCAAATTTTGACAATTGTCCTAAAAAATGTCTTTTATATCAACCTCTCCATTGAAAACACTCTTTCAGGGGGGGATATCAACCTTTTGACAATGTTTTTGGGCTTCATGGTATTGACATTTGTTGTAGTACAAGCTGATTATTTTGTAAACTACCCCTCATTTGTCTGTCTATACTGTGTCTTAATTTACATATCTACAGGGAAGTTATTAGGATAGAATTCTAAGGCTATTTTTGAAAATACCCAAGAAGTGGAGAGGCAATGTGCTCTTTGTGATTCCTGATAAAAAAGGAGTGTGTATTCCTTTAGAGGTTTTAACAATTCCATTTCACTTTGTTTTTTGCTAAGAGCTGTTAGAATTTTTACAAAAACAAAAAAATAAACAATGAACTATGATACCATTTTGAAATCCATTGTGTTTTATTCAATGTATTAAGAAGGAGAAACTAGATTTGTGCACATGTCTATAAACTGGAAGTTGTATTATCTAATGCTTTCCATAGCCTCAAGGCCTATATTGTACTGTACTCATTCATCTTTTTCATCAAGCACTGAAGAGATATTCATCCCACAAAGTGCCATACTGTAGATAAATGCAGCCACATTTCTCAGTAGCTATCCTTTGGCAAGTTGAAATGGAGTAATTGAAAGAAAGGGTAATATATTAAGGGTGTATTTCTTTAGGGAGTCCCAGATCCAAACAATACCTCAGAGTCTTTAGGAAATTGTTTCCTTTTCATTAGTTAAAAATTCAAGATGACCATATGCCTGGGATGTAAATTCAGCAAAGACCAAGAAGGAACCTCAGATACCACTTCCATTTAATCTTGTTAATTATAAATTACTAATTTCTCTGTTATCTTTGGTTACACATAATAACAATCACTGCTGAACCCATCTCTAAAAAATAAAAAAACAAAAAGCCACTGTTTCCAGATAAGTTGTACAATAATATCACTTGCCAGCTTCATACCCAAACTTTTCTGTATTATACTTTATTTTATGGGCAATAAAATAGCAATACAAATTAATACCTGACCCCTGATTCCTAAGAAACATATGAACTGTTTCTGTTGTTCCAGTCTCTTTGTTACTTTGCATATTACCAAGTGTTGGAACAAAGCAAGCATGGTTTTAATTTTCACCTGCCAAAATGGCTAAAATCAATCTTGCTGTATTCAATAAACAACTCTGCATAGACGAGTAAATTTTATTTGCTGATGAATAGCAATGGAATCTTGCAGTTAAATCATAACATAAAACCCATACATATGAAAAATATCTTTCCTTTCATGACCATCTTTCTAGGAAACCATACATAATATGAAAGATGAATATTTCTTATGACCTTATGCATACAGGATGAAAACACAATGGTGATGTAAGGCATGATCTTAATACAATGTAGTTTATTTACAATAAAGTGCTAGAAAAAACTCCCTACACTAGCCCACCTCCTAGTACAGATTTGATCTATTAGTTAATCAAATACACACTCTCTTGGTCATTTATTCAGTCAACAAAATCTTATCTATTACCTACATTGTACAAGATATGATCCAAGACACTAGAAAAATAAAGATGGATTAAGACATATTGCTGCCTTCAGGGAACTGACAGTTTAATTAGGAAGGATGACATATCAGCAGACTATCAGAACACACAGTGATAAATGCACAGATTCCCCAATTTGAGAAGAAGTAATATGAACTTTCATCCTCTTTATAACTTTCTTTTCCTCTCCACTCTAGGCTAGGGGGTCTTTCTCTGTACACCCATGTGATTACCTGTCTGTTTACATTATGGTGTTTACCA